>VHZZ01014932.1:27708-40082 GCA_009801015.1 Silene noctiflora
GATTATATCTTCTATTATATCTACAACTCGCATAACTCATTCAGTGTAGACCTTTCTAGCATATTTTTCATCCAAGTGCAAAATCATTTTTTATATACGAAAATCCTTTTTGCAGATCGGTTTTTAAAAATAAGGGTCGTGTGTTCTTATTATTTACTGCATTTATGTTCAAGTATCATTATAAGATAATAGCGCTTAATATAGTTTCTTACTCGTTCATTTGTGAACATTAGAAGAACAATCAAGCACTTTCTTATTAGCATAAGATAGTCGAGTATTTAACAATACTCAAAGTGAGTTACAACTAAGAGTTAGTTGCACGAGTTAGATTGATAATTTTGTAATCCGTAGAAAGGTACTAACGTTATTAATCGAGAATAGTGGACGTAGGTTTCGACTTGTGAAACTGAACCACTTCAAAATTCCTTGTGTCGTTGCCTCCGTTTCATTCGTGCTTTACTTACTATCATTTGAATTGCTTAAGTTTAATCAACAAACTTCAAGCATTTAATTATTCACGCTTATACGGAACATTTTTAAGTAAAACAAAAAAAGTGTATACTCAATTCACCCCCCCTCCCTCCCTCTCTTGAGTATCTTGGATCAATAGACTCTTCATCAAGTTCAATGAATTCTTGACCTATGTGGAGGACCTCCATCTTAGCCCATAATGTCCTCGAGAAGCTCCCGGCGGGAGTGTTGACGGATGTGAAAGATGTGTATGTTAGGGTCGGGAATGCCGAAAGACTAGTCAACATGACTAAGGAAGCCAAGGAGCGAGCCAGAGAGAAGAGGAAGGCCGAAAGTGAAAGGAGTGGACCTCACCAAAGGAAGCTCAACTACCATCAAGCTAAGTCACACTTGGGTGGATCTCACATGGACGGCTATGTATGTTAAGAGTGACAATGTGCAGTTGTAAACAATTTGAGTTCCTTGGAATAATTTGTCGTCACATATTACAAGTTTTTATTCAAAATGACTGCCATAACATCCCCTCGATTTACTTGCCTATTCGCTGGCAACTTGAAGATTATCAAAATATATGTCATATGGTCGACATTTTGGAGATGGAAAATACGAATGAAGATGAAAGGATGGATGATCACATTACTAATTTTGAAGAATGTCGCTCGACTAATAATGTTTTTGAAAGTCTTGGAGGAACGAATACTATGGATGGCGAGAATATTTCATGTCCCCCAAAATCAAAAACCAAGGGTCGTCCAAAGAACAAGCGACTAAAAAGTGCAAAAGAGTCCGCAAAACAGATAAGACGTTATTCTATATGTCATGATCCCGATCATTATGGAAATAATTGTCCTACAACCAAGGAAAACAATGTTGATCCCGTCAATACATTAAGAAAGCTGAAGAAGAAAGTTGTATCAAATGACAAAAGCTTGAACCCCATATTTTCATTGAAGTATTAGATCGTGGGGGTGTGGTTTATGTTATTGTTACGAACATTTTTTAAGTTTATTTTTTGTAATCTTAATATTTTTTTTTGCAAAGAATAATTATATTTTGATTTATTATTTTGTTTACCTTTTGAGGATAGTACATCAACATGGTGTATGAAGTGAATGACAACAAATAAACAAACACTACCACAACAAACATGTTTTAAAGGGCCACTTTATTTTAGGTAGTACAAAATACTCCAAGCAAAAAAAAAACACAAGAATCAGATCGTTTATAAAATTTGACAATATGTTGAGCGTAGCTTTCAATTTTTTTTTAAAGGAAGTATATTTGAAAAAGTGTTACAAAAATAGTGTACTCTAAATTATTTATTTCCAGTCCATTTATTAGTAACACCAACACCGATGAGTATATGACAATTTTATTAACGAGTTTCTAATTTGGATGTATCAAGTTAAAAGCTTATCTTATCAAACTCACAAACTCCGGAGTTTTATTTTGATAACCTTGTGTTTTAAATTAAAAACCATGGCTTACTACTACGTATGCTTTGGATATTGAGTTGAAAACTGATTAGTTTTAACACAGGTATTTCCTCGATATTTTTAGGAGTGCGAGAGCTTGAATTTAAGTTCACTTATTACCAACAAAGTTAAAGCATAGCAAATTGATATTCAGCAAAAGAGCTCAACAAAGTATAGATACTCCCTTAAATTAAACTAAGTAAACCAAGTAACAAAGTAATCACAAAAATAGCCCTACCACTCTACCAGCTACACTTGGCTATTCAAAATATTAATCAAGAGAGAAAATTAATTAGAACAAGTTGGAATCACAAAACTCAAGACCTGAAAATTTTACATTGACATCCTAGGTTGCTTCCTAGATAGCATAATATACACAGCATAAGCTATACCGAACTTTTGTGTTTCAATTTATACCATTGGGTTTAGTCTGGCTGGAAAAATTGAGTAAATTACAATCATGAGGCGGTAGGATCAGGAGTGTGAGTTTCAGGTTGATTGGAAATGTTTTGTGGGACATTAGCTGATTCCAATGCTGTCGTAGGAAGCCCCGTCTCAACGTCAGGCTGGCCAACTGAGTGAGATCGCCATATCCTCCACCAATGCAAAATCTCGCACAAGAGAGAACATCCACACATAGTAGCCCCAAAACCGATAAAGCTAGCAATTAGAATTGATACTACTGTTATTATGTGCACCTGTAACAGCCACAATCAAACCAGAGAAGAACTTTCAGAATCATTATTTCTAACTCATCTTATTGTAGTCTCATAGGAAATTAACGTAAACTAACAAACACTCTATGGTGAGTTATACGGGTTGACTATACTACTCAGATTTGGCTGCAAGTGTCGGGTGCAGGCGTGTGTCGGACAAGGCTGTTTTTACAGGGTTGCGTGACAATGTCAATGATTTGCAGGCTCCAGAGCGAAAGGTAAAAATTAAGCTCTTAAAACAAAGTTATAAGGGATTTCATGTTTTCGCCCCAATTCCCAAAATAAAGTTTTGAAGTGATGTTTCCCATGTTGTATAACAATGAGTGTCGTGTCGTGTTGCCACGTGATAAACAAGTGTAGAGTCGGAGTAATATAGCGGTTCAAATCTGTAATTTCACTATCAGTACCGCCGTCATATTGCCTTCTGCACAAGTTGGTCTCTTTTATTTTGACAGCATGTACAATGTAGACGTTTTAGTTACAAGAAAACATGATACCCTAATAAATTATGGCTCATATAGTTGCTATTTGCTAGAGGTACAAAAGTAAATCATAAACATGGGCGACTGTTCAAAATCAATGTGATCAGTAAATATTTTCTTGACAACAGCTTATCACTGGGAACGAATGTAAACAGAGACTCTCTACAGTAGGTAACACGGTCTATCCAACAGTCATTTGATCAAACTCGAGTTTGAACAAGATAACCCCTAAATGTTCATTTCAGATGAAACAAGATGATTCCATATTGTCAAGGCAACAGTTTTCAATTTTAATAATTGAAATACTCAGACATGACACATGTGATTTTTAGGGTACAATACTTTTTTACATTTTATAGCATACAAAACGACTGAACGAAGTCACCAAAATTGAAAAGCTATGAAAAGAGGTGTTTACCACTGAGGAAAAAATATGGGCCAAGGCAACCACCAATATGAATTGAATAGCAGCATATACCCAAATGAATCTTCTTTTCACTGAAAACAGGTTTCAAGTTACCAAAAGATTAAAATTGAAGTGGACCTATAAGTTTCTAACAATGAATATATGCAGGAAATTTGAAAGTGAGCTATAAGGCGGAACAAACGTACCCATTGTTGTTGATATCATGGATGCAAGAAGCCCCAAAATACATGAAAATGGAATAGAAACAGCGATTGCATTTGTACCCATGTTTTTAAGCTGCAAATGGAAATGTGTTGCATAAATATCCTTGGAAAAAAAAAACGGAACACCTACCTACAATAGGTGGCTAGCAATTCAATATTTAAAAAAGTAAAAGAAAAAAGCCTCAGTTAAAAAATGATTTGGGGCATGAACTCTCGTCTGAAACCATTAGTGAGATTAAAACAATGAAACAGAGAAAAACAGAGAACAACAACAACAACAACAACAACAACAACAACAACAACAACATTACCCGAGTGCCTCAAGGTGCTCTCGCAAAGAAAAAAATGAGAAAACACCATAAAGAAGCTGTAGCGAAAAAAAGAAGATAAAACACAAGGGGGAAAATCTAGGAAGCTTACCAAAATCTGTTCAAGGAAACAAAAGTACGCAAGCATGCTTACGATGACAAGAACAGGGACATCTTGCCAGACCCTGGAATGCAAAGGGGAGTTTACGTTATATTATCTTTCTTCATAATACTCGCGAAACAGTCGAAATAAATCTTTCTTGAGTATTTTTATTGAAGAGGCCAAACTAAGCTTCAACAAAAGAAAATTCAAAAGCCTCCAATTAAGTTGGCAACTGTCATGGTTCCTGCCTCCAGGCCAGCTTAGTGTATAGTGAACAAACTTTGATATCGTGAAATGATATAGTTATGTAAAGCTTATTCAATGTCAAAAAATTTGATTCTTTCTAGACTACAGAAGTCTACATCCCTATTTAGAAAAATGCTTCACCACTGAATTATAAAGCAATATGAAGCTCTCAAACTTTAACAATGTAACCAAATTACAGATTTTTTATTTCTAAACAGCTTTTCATCTGCATATGCTCGAAAAAAGCCCAATTGCACTTTTTTGGTATTTAATCTTTTTACACTACACGGTCTAGCACAATAGTATATGACTATATGTTACATTGTTGCGAACTAAAAATGAATTGAAATGAAACTAATTGAAATCAAAGACTATCATGAAGGACAGAAGTTTTTCACGTGCCTGTATCCTGTTAATTGAGCTTGCTGTGCAGCGTTTCCCTGTGACTGAGCATTCTGAATTCGCAAAAGAGTAACCGGTAGGTTTTTAACCTCTTGTTTACATACTTCGCAAATCTTGTTACCTTTGATGCTAAACCACTTTACAGCACATTCCTGGTGAATTAGAGCGAGTTCCCCTTTGCAATTGCATTCCATCTTTAGTGTCTCTGAGCCTTCTCCAAGCTCAACAAAGCATATTCTACAAACAGCTTCTTCTTCGGGAATGTCTTCCCCGTTATCCTCATTCCCTGATTAATAAGCGCTATTACAGTAAGTTGTTACTCCCTCCATGTGAGTAAATTAGCCTCATTTGACTTTTTAAGTTACAATAAAAAGTCAAATGAGACTTATTCACTGAAATAGAGGGAGCACTTCCTAACCAATTGTCATACAGTATAAGATATGGCTCTTTTGGTAACTAGGAAAACTTTTCGGTTTAACGCATATACCATCAATAATGTTAGTGCTTCCTCTTGATGCAATTGAAGCTCCTTCTTCAGCTCGGGGTGTTGGTATCACACGATACACTCCACTAAGAGAATCCCGCAGGCGTATACTGCCATCTATGTCTATTAATACTGGAACAGAACGTGAGCGGTGCATACGGAGTTGGGCTAGTCCTTTCTGTAAGGCAACGAAGTTTGTAACAAATCAAGTCCAAGAATGGATCAAATTTATGAAAGAATATATCTGAACATCGACAAACAATAATGGCCAGTGACTTAGAGAGTAGATATAGAGTCGCCTACAATGGCCTTAACATATCCATCTAAAATAACAAACAAAATTTAGAAAGTCAACGATTTGAGGCAATGGAACATTGAAATTATACTATGGTGAAAACGCCAAGACAAACAAAAATTGTATACTTCAAGAATTTTGTCAACGAATTTCATTAAGCTGTCCTATCATGAGTCATGACAATTATTTCCCTTGCAAGTGTAGCAAAATATTCACTATTCCTTGGCTTTGGAATATTTTGAAAAGCAAATATAAAACTCAAATGACCGCCACGTTTCTTATATTTTTAACCATTAAGGATACGTTATTTTTAAATCTCGAAATCAGTCACGGTTGCATGTATCACTGTCACGGCTTAATCTCGCTAAGGCGGCAATATCACCTCAAAATGCTGTAGAATGGGATCGCAGTGATCTCAAAACCTTTACAAAATGGCTGCATTTCGTAGTTGCAGGACTCGTAGCCTTGATTTAAAACCATTACATATGACCCCCTCCCCCACCCCCACTCTGCCACAGGCAAAATTTTTTAGAACACGAGGGTCATGCTGTCGTCATATTTTTTCAATAGGAAAGACATACAATCAAGTCATTCTTGCTACAGTATTAAGAGAAATAACACTTACATTGCTACCATGTGTTGATCCTGGATTAGAGTGAGAGATCGGAGTAACAGGCAATGATGACGCTTTGCTTTCTCTTGGTGTGAAAAGCCTTGAAATTGAAAATGTTCTTGTCATATGTGGCCTCCCACCTCTTACAGATGAAGGAGATCCCAGAGCAAAAATGACATCCTTCTCAATGTCCGAGGAAGCATTCTTGAACTTGAAACTAAGTTTTGGAAGAAGGCTTTTGAAAGATGATTTGTTTTTGAACGTAGTGGAAGTTGAACAGCTGTTTGATTTACCAACACTAGGGCTATGCATGGGTGAAAAATTTACTCTTTTAGGTACTGGACTTGGCACAGGAAGCATATTTATCTTTACGGAATCATCTGGAGAGCTTTGAACAGTTATTGGTGGTATCTCCAAAGCAAGATTTTGTGTTTGTGGTATTCTGCGCTGCCCAGGTGCACATTCTTCAGTTATTTCAGCTGATTCTCCCATCTGAAAATATAATACGTACAAAAAATCGGGAAATGCGTCAAAACACATATCAGAATGTACAGTAAGCCAGTCAGTTTACTGTTGAAATATCGAAAGTTTTAGGAACATCAATTGTATTTTCTTATTTCATCAAGCTGGTTAACAAACACTTTCTCCTGCTTTATGTTACCAACTTAGCAGTAAAAAGTTGGCTAAAACAGTCCTACAATAAGACGGAGTAAGAAATTTAGATTTTGGAGTAACTTCCAAGATTCCGCATTGAAAACTCATCCCAAAACCTTGAAACTCGCTTTGTCCTGCCAAAGGAATGATTTATCCAAAAATTGTTCCAAATACGTTAAGGTGAACTTTTAAGAAAAACTGCCTGGCTAATATTGTTAAAATTACACAAGGACAAAATCAACATTTACAGAAGGTGACAGTATTAGCATTAATTTAACAACCTTCAAAACACGGAAAAAGAAATAAACACTCACGGTTACTTTGATTCAAATGCGGCTACTTGCTAATTGAATAAGCTTTCAACAACAGACAAATGCTTGAGCTTAATAGGTGCCAATATCAAATGGATAAAACATCACATATTACGGAAAAAACATCGTGTAAGCTGCTGAGATCATGCTTAAGCACTAACCACAGAAACTTGTTTATCTAGGTAACATAATCACCGTACTTATAATCACAGTACTTATAAGCAGCATATGAGTCAAGGAGTAAGAGCCATTAATTAGAACTGAAGTTCTTAGGCCAATTAGTGTCTTCTCAGTGCCCCAAAAGCCAATCAAATAAAAGAGTCAAAGTCTCCAATCATGATATAATTTATAAAGGACCCTTGAAAAAACAAGATACCTACACAACACGAGTTTTATATCTACGTCTCACTTAGAAATTATACAAGCAAATAATTTATTGGAAGCCAAAATTGTTGTCCAAGATTAACTAATATTATACGGAGTATATATCTAAAAAAGGGCGTACCAATGCCTAACTCTTTGTCTCTACATTTGGTGTCTACATCAACCCTTGACTAAAAAAGTACTCTTATTCTTAATCAAGCTCACCTGCTTTTAATTAATATAACAAAAATGGTTCAATACTAAACATTCTTAGTCAATCTCTCATGTAAGAAAGACAAAAAACATGGCTTAATCAAATATTTATGTAGCGTTCGCAAATCTCAATGCGCATTCGAATCTTCTTTTCCTAATCAAATCAAATACAAACTAATACTCCCCCGTCCTGGTCATTAGTTTACCTTTGGTTTTGGCACAAAGACCAAGGAAAGAGGAGGAGACCATTTGTGGTGGTTGTTAGTGGATGACAAGTGGACATAATGGATGAGGATGATCAAATTACCCATAAAAACCTACCTAATATAGAAAGGTAAACAAATAAATGAGACACCCTAAAATAGAATAGGTGAACAAATAACCAACATATGGAGTATATCATTCTCGTTACTAAGCTAATTTTCTTATGTTCAAGTGTTCAACTTTATTTCACTAAACATCGTTCAATTGGAGTTGATTTATTTGAAGTATTTTAAAACCATTTCAACTACTCCGAATTCAGGAAAATGATTTGAAGATAAAAGGGCTTCAAACTAGGACAATAAGAGTACCCACAAGAACATATGTCCATATCGACTAATAGGGTAACGTAAATCTGCAAAACTATGAGTGAGTATACGGGATGATCCTACAGAAAAACAATGTAAGAAATGATAGGGTTATGATTGCCAAAATAAAGAATAAAAACATTTCAATTACCACCCGAAATATGCAGATGTAAATTAACTTAGTTATAAACTCATACAAAATCATTGAGTGATGTATGTACACGGGCATCTGTGGCCGGGGTTTCAAAACAGAATGAAAGCTCAGCATAGGACGCCCTTCCCTTTATTACACAAAAAACACATAAAGACACACACTAATCATGTGCAGTAGCTAATTATGAGTTTAAAGCAATAATACAAGTAACAACCAGCTTTATTGCTATTCAAGCTAATATCCAGCCTAAAAGTTTTAAATAATCAAATTATATTATTAAACAATTTGTTCAATTTTCCAGAATTTTACCTTGCATGAAAATTGAAGGGGGGGAAAAAGCAAGAAACTTTAACATCATAATTCAGAAGCTAATTTACATGCAAGTAAATCGTATAAAAAACAGGAGAATTAAATGATGACCTGGTGGTCTGCAATTGCGGGCAATTCTTGATGATGATGATGATTATCAGGAAGAACAGATACTTGTTCTTGTGGAGTGCCCATTTCAAGTCAAAATTAAACAATTTGATTCTTTGAAAAAGAGAAGAAAGTTGCTGCCAACCTTGGTTGGAGAAGAAGAAAAGTGATGGTGGAATAAAAAGTAGTGTATGTGGGGTTTTAATGGAGGTTTATATATATATATATATATATATATATATATATATATACAAGTATATAAAGTGAGTATATTTTTTTTTTTTTTGTACCTGTATATATTAGTTGCTATAGTTTGATATTTCCTTGAATTGGGTTGATTCAGTGAATGAATTAATCGGATTTTATGTAATTGGATTGCTACAATTTTGGTAGGGATTTGGAGATGGGGTTGTTGGTTGCCAAACAAACAAAAGTGAAGTGAACAGTGAAGAATGAGCAGCAGTCACAGACAAATAGAGTTAAAAACGTACTTTGCCACTTTGCCTATTGGCATGACCGCATGGCTCTCAATCACCTTGTCCTAGGTTTTAGTCTACCAATGTACTACGGAGTATGCCACTGCAAAGCGTCTCTTTTGTGACGGACGTTATCTTTCACAAGGTGAAGACGGGCCAAATCAATACCATATTAGCTAATATAGGTAGAAGTGAGGCACTTTTTGTATTAATATATTACAAAATGTGATTTGACATAGTGCAATAAAATAACAAAAAGAAAGGCGGGAGTTCAATGTTGGGCGGCTGTTGAATAAAATAAGGAAGAAAGAGTGGGAAATCCAATGTGGTTTTTATTTTGAAAATCCAACAAATATGTCATTTCCATCAATCACATGTAAGTGCTCATGTTTAGTATAATAGGTTAACATGTTAAGAAAACATTGTGACACCAACAAACATAATATTATTAGTACATATCTATGGTGAGGTGGTGACTGTAACACCCTCATTTATTCAAGAGTCTTTAGCAAGACATTCCCGAATAAATAGGACTGTTACCATCTCGGTTACCCGAGGTAGTGAATAACAAAGATAAACAACCCAAAGTACTTTACTTAAATCATAAAGTTTGTTACAACTTAAATCCTTATAGGACTAAAAACAGCGGAAATAAAATTTCAACTGAAAACTTCTAATTATGTGATCTAGTTCTAAGTCGGTCTTCCAAGTTCTCACGTCATCCCATGCTATAGCCGAATCCGTCAGTTTCCTGTCAATCTGCTCCCCATTACGGATCATCACAGGTGTTTACGAATACACGGTCAACCTCACGGTTGAGTAGGATAATCAAATAACAACAAGTAAATATGCAAAATGTGTGAATATGCAATTGTCATGGCCTTTCTACTGAGCTCATCAACCCCAAACTTCCACCCGCCTCCTCCTGGTCGGGTCTGCCTCGATCGTCATCGAGAAACCAGCTTATCAACTGAGGTCATCCGGAGACAGGTCTGCAGAACCAGCCCGGGCCTTACACCACCACGAAGGTATATAAACGGTGTCTGCCAATAAGTTTATTATACATCACCCGAAGGCTCTTACCATGATGTCTGCCGGTAAGTTTATTATACATCACCCGAAGGCTCTTACCATGATGTCTGCCCAGGTTAAACCTGTCTACCAATGCATATGCTATGCCAATGAATGCAACCATACCATATCATAACTCAATCCATATCYAAACCGAAACAAATGTATATGCCATGAATGCCACACCAAATCATAACTCAATCCATATCCAAACCGATATCAAATGCATATGTCAGACTTACGAATACAATGTTTCAACATGCCATACACTCACATCATAAGTCATCCAATGAACACATCATCCAAATGGAATAAACAAACAGAACAATAGATTGAATTATCCTACCTCGTAGCTTAGCAAAATCCGTTTAGCAAATCCAACAAGAATTAGAATTGTTCCACTTCAAATCGTCACCTAACACAATTAATAATAAGATACGATTACCACCTAATTCTATTGCTAATCATAAAACAATTATAGAAATCTAATTAACAAATCCCGACTCACTACCCAATTAATTAACTTCTAACTCGATTCCAACAATAAAGCAATCTCATAAAATAATAGTAATAATAATAAAATGGAAAATATAATTTATTTCAAGTTAATAATAATAATAATAATAACAACAACAACAACAGCAACAACAACAACAACAACAACAACAACAACAACAACAACAACAACAACAACAACAACAACAACAACAACAACAACAACAACATATTATCGCTACGGAAAATATACGTATTTCAAATTAATAATATTAATGTATAATATATTATAAAAACATAAATTAAATAATTTATATTTACAAATATAAATATTGTGATTAATATGACTCATATTTTTATAATTACGAACTACGAAAATATATAAACTACGAATTACACTTAAACGGGTTCAACGAATTAAACGTACGCTAAACCAACAACTAACACTACTAATCTAGCCCAATCAAACACACTCTACAGCCCAACCCCCATTCACACAACAACCCACACTTTTCACTCAGCCCAAACCGAGATGGCCCAATAGTCAACCTACCCATAACCCGACACCCTATCCAATAACCCTAACCCGTACCTAGAAACCCGACTCAAAAACACCACACCGGTTCCCTTCGACACACACGCACGGCCTCCAACACCCTCACGCCACCACCTTACCCGACACCTTTCACAGCCCAGCTCACCACCGCCTTTACCCTCACACTGCCGCCGTCACCACCACCACTCTACCTCACCATGACCCTTACCAGAACGGTCACAAAAATCCACCCAAAACCCGTTGGCACAAACCGTTCACATTCCCATGCTTCTGTCTCTCTGGCCACCTCTTCACCAACCACCACCAGAGGCCACCACCAACCAGTCCCCCTGGTCGAACCAACCACCCAAACCTTCCCCACCGGGTCTTGGTCAAGTCAGGACTCCAACACAGGTGGAAACACGATTCAGTCCCCCTGTTTGCATATCCCTCTGTCACTGCCATTGTGGTGGCGTAATTTGCCACCGCCGGCCACCACAGCTGGACCACGGTGGTCGAGTCCAACCCAAGACCACCTACCACCAACCCTAGGTCCGAAACATGAAAAACAGTGTATCAAAAATCCGACTCAAAACTCCCCTGCAACCCGTGTCAGCCCCTGTTTGGATTCGAACCACCACCTCCACGGTGGTTGTCACTGGTCACGGATGGGTCAGGGTGAACGAGGGTAGTCCCTACTTGGCCTAGGGTCTGGATCAGGTCCACGTTGCTGGTTCAAGGGCCTGTGTAGGTCGAATAAAAAAGGTTGTGCGAAAACGAAATAAAAACTATTAATCGATAATATAAAATCGTACCTTGAATAATTCCGACTCAAAGTCCTAGCTTTCTCCCTCTAACACTCTCTTTCAATTTTCAGAAAATGTATGTTTG
>VHZZ01014946.1:20260-34863 GCA_009801015.1 Silene noctiflora
ATAATACATAGGCGTCGAGTTTGGTATTTATAGCATGAAACAAATCTATTAAGGAAAGTCCTCGTAGAAGTTGGACTCTCGGTAGAAACTCGATCAAGTATGCACTTCTCGGCATCCCGAACTCTCGACACTTGCAAATTGCTCAATTGCATGTAGGAAACTCGATCGAGTTCTTTGTCTCATTATCTTCCTGCAACGCGCACTGAACTTCAAATGGTCGCCATTTCTTCGTTACTTGGTAAAATCAAGATTTTTTGGTGGATTTGGAAAGCTAATAGGATGAGCTTTCACCTCCAATTTGAATCACTTAATTATCCTTTGTAGAACTCGAGTTATGGCTCTTCAGAGTAGGCATTAGTAATGTGAAGTTCCTCTTTTTGTCACTTCTTCGTCTTATCTTCTCTTCTCTTCTCTTCCTCTAGATTTTCGTGTCATGCTTCGTGTATTTCCTTTATGCCATTCTGCGGTGCTTCATTTCATTCTTTTGCTCCTCAAATGCATCTTTCCTGCATTTAAACACCAAATAGCGGTAGTAACAACATTCTAAAATAAATGGCATATAAAAGACATATTCTTATCACGAAATCCATACAAAAAGCGATTAAGGGGAGGCATATTAATCTATATAAATGTGACTCATCAACTGGACACTTACTTTCACTTGCATTATGTTTCCCTAATGAAAATCTCATTTTTCCTGCCAAGTAATTGATGGTTTGTCTATATAGAAGGTGATCGAGTTAGCATTCCATCCAGAAAGAAGTCCAGCAGGCTCTCTCGACCAACTCTTAAAACACGGTCTTGTTGACAAAGGTCAAGTTACAACAATGACAACCTTAAAGAGCTCCGCAAAATCAGCAATGTCTTACGAGATGTGTGGGGCTAATGAAGGAAGCTCTACTGTACCTTGTACATAACATCTTTTATATGTAATAAACACTAATATATACATCGAATAAAAGACGAGTCTTTTTGTTAGATTTTTCACCTTTGTATGGCGGTTGAGTGAAGTTGTACGTTGTACGTACCTCAGAAATGGCATTGTCTGATTCTATAGTATTGAGCGTTGTGTAGTTGAACTATCTTTTGAGCAAAAACTCTTTCTTAAGTCATATGGACATACGATTGATAGGGCTACAATGGTGCAGAGTACAACAGTGCAGAAAAATTGCTCGAAAATGGATGAAGATACAGAATTAAGGATGTCAATTCGATTGTAAAAGCAGATCTAGCATTGCACTTATCTTCTTGGATGGGATGACAATGAGTAGATTTATTTGGTGCGCGATGGTATGGGTATGAAGATTAAACAAGGGGGTGCGTCGGAAGTTGGGTTCTGGGTTGTTGAAAGAGCATGATTTTACTTGGTAATTACGGTCCGGATGTGGATGGAGGTTTTTCACTAGACAAAGGTGTTGAGTAACGACACAAGGAGTGGTTGTCGGGGTGGAGCCAGAAGTGGATGAAGGTTTTTCACTGGACAAAGGTGTTGAGTAGCGACACAAGGAGTGGTTGTCGGGGTGGAGCCAAAACTTTTCTTTGGTGCAGCAAAAATATATATTGAAGTGGAATAATTTTTTTTTGTTAATTTGAAAAAGATGAAATCAAATGTTCATGTTACCAAATCTATACCACAATATTACCAATAAGTCTCACTTGTGACGTCTTAAAAACTCTCTCCCCAACTTGCTTTCCCACTTGCTCTCCATTTGCTTTATGAAAAAGGTTATAAGGTTGTGACGAAAAGTGTCCATCACAAATGAGATTTGTGCAATACTAAAGGCATGTTAAGTGCCTAATTGATAAATATTTGTTATGAAATATTATATTATTATTATATGGGTGTTCATATTTTAGAAGATTTTAGACTCCAATGTTTTAGGCAAATTCCAACTATATCTTACACCTTACACTAAATGTCCCCAAGGGAGTGTATTGTTCATATGAACAGTTTTAAACGCAACTTCTTGTGTCGTTTTAGCCTCCTTTTGTTATTCATTCACAGCCACACATTCTGCTCTCTCCTTTCTTTCTTCTTCTGCAATTTCACCTTTCTTTTGCTCTCTCCTTTCTCCTTTCTTCTGCTATTACTTCTCCCTTTTTTCTGATTCGATTATTCACTCAATTACTAGCTCAATCACTGTCGTCGTTTATTCACTCAATTACTTCTCCCTTTTTTCTGATTCGATTCAAGGTTATTGTCAATCAAAAATTAGGTTCTTCTTTTAACCGATTTATTTCCTAATTTTTATTTTTATTATTTTGTTTCTTTGTCTGAGTTTGATGGTGATGATCAGTTAATTTAGGGTTTATGTCTGATGTCATCGTTTTAGGTTAATTTAGGGTTTATGTCTGATGTCATCGTTTTAGGTTAATGAGCAGGGAAGTAATAAAACAACAACAAGAGCATTTTCACAAAAGTGGCCTACAGAACAAGACGATGAGGTACTTTATCGTTTGATTTGTTTAATTCCATAAATGTTCACGGTCATATAACTAAATGTTATTTGATTGCCTTAGATTCGTCATCATATAATTTTGCTTGCAACCGTCATTTTCAGAACCCTCTTTTCTTTTAACATTACTTATATCGCTTATGGATGCCGTTTTCATGACGTTTGAGCTTGCCGGTGCGGAAAAACCTGATGATTAAATGGGTTCGTCAAATAAGTTGATTTAATGGGTTCATATGTGAATGCTTAAAGCATAGTTGATTAGGCAGCTTGGTTCATTAAGAAAGTACTATTCTTTCACTAATTTCTTCAACTTGCGTGATCTTTATGCTCTATATTTTGGGTTTCATCTAAGCAATCACGGATTGAGTTATTGCAGGATTGATTATTATATTTTGCTTAATTGAAAGGCTTTTCGTTATATATGATTTGAATGGAATGAATAAGAGTAGTTTTAACATCCAACAAGCTCAAGACTCTTGGGAAAATCGAGAAACAACTTGCATGGTGAACTTTGAAATTTTTGAAACTGGGTAGTTACAATTTTGGCAGAAATGAATTCACTTAGTTTTAATTGTTTGATTTGATTTGGTGGTGGATTTGTAGTATTCAGCCAAAAGRAATAAGCAAGGGTCCAATATAATAGGCAAGTTCGCGACTTTGACAAAGTAATACGACTTGTTTTGACACAATATTTAGTATGCTGAGCATTCGTAGAGTTTAAACATAAGAAATGAGAGTTCAGACATTCAAGGGTATTTATTATGGCTACTATGAACCACAACATGACATATTGTCATATAATAAAGGTTACATATTCAAGTGCTGCAAGACATTAGGAAGATGAACCCATGGGATTTAGGTTGATTTTGGATGATTTGGGGAAGAAAATAGAAATGCAGAAAACACAAGCAAAGCAAGGGAATAAGAAAATAAAGAGGTAGGAGAATGTTAATTGAGAATTAACAAAGTTTAGCCGGTTACAAGTAATAAAAAGGCAATGTCTTTGTCAAAGTTTCGAAAATCCTTACCCTTATCTGGGATTTACATGTATATCCTTCTTCCTTACTTCTTTAATCTCATTATTGTTGTTGGGTTTCTTAGGTTTTTCTCTAATGCTATATAATGTTTGTTTCAGTTGTGTATTTCAGGTTTTCTTGGTATGAAGTACTCCCTCCATCCTAATCATTTGTTTACTTTTGATTAAAATACCCTTGACAAAGAATAATAAGGTAAGCAAATGATTGGAACGGAGGGAATATAAGTTATGAACATTATGTTTGGCAATTTGTCTAATATTTTGAACATACTGGAACTTTATTAAAATATGACATGGACTTGTAATTGTATTGGGTGAATTTTTGGTGAGATATTAGCTGATTATTATTATAGTTTTGAGTTTTGATCTTATACTACAATTCATTTTCTGAGAATTGAATTGATTGCTCTTTTGGGACCTTCCATTTTTAGTCTTATTGTATGAGTTGTGGTTTTGATTGTTTAAGTTTCATGCTTTTCGGATGTGAATTTAACTAGATTTTATGAAGAGGAAATGAATGGATAATGGGTAATACTYAGATTAGTGATCATTTTTAGAATGAATACTTCGCATTTTGCGGTATTAGTTTGGAAGTAGAGCGGCGGTGAGGAAGAATGTGGTGTGTGAAGTGCGAAGGTGAGAAACAATGATCTTTTTTTTTTTCTAGTTATATACTTTCAAACTMAAWGAAGAAATTATACTTTCAGCATTTTACGGTATTGGTTTCATCGYTGATATCTACTTTCCCACTCAAAGAAAAAAATAAGTTATAATTTTTTGAAGTTATGCAATCTGAATTTGATTTGATTTCGAGTGTGATATATCCTTTTTTTTGCATTTTAGGGGAAATAAAATTATGAATGTGTGAGGGTTTTAATTAGACGAGTTTATTTCGACTTGCTTATTCCGAATCTGAGTAGATTGTGAAAATTGAATTTCATCTGATTTAGTGTGTTCTTTGTCGAGATTTTGTAAGTGGATTATAGAGGAAAAGGATTAATGAATTTGTGAGGGTTTTGATTATGTGCATTTGATTCCACTTGCTAATGGTAGAACAAGCTGATATATGCATTGGTACAAATAAACTGTAAATAAATTTCACGATTCTAATTAGTCCTAATTTGTGTTAATTCACAGTTGATGCAGGTAGTTGGTGCGGGTAGTTGGCTGCTCCTATTACCTTCCTTGCTCGAGGTCTGTTGTTGATATTTCACCTTCTTACATCTCGAAATAGTTGAACATGTTTTATTCTCTATTAGTGGTTTAGGGAGGAGGACCCAACTGCGGCCTCTAATTTATCTTGCTTATTGAATGATTTGGTGAATGTCATATTAGCTTATTACCAGGAGGGCAAATGATTAGCCCTTGGCAGGAACATAATCTCATAACTTATAAGTCTCAAGTCTTTGTTTCGACATTACTTTTTTTATAGAATGACTTGATGAATTAGCATAGCTCTGTCGTTTTTTATCGTATTTCTTTGATTCTAATAGTATTGATTTACTATTCCTCTTTTATTTTTATTCGTTAAATAATTAGCATTCCATTTTCAAGTGATTAGGTTTATCCAATCCTTTATCTCCTTACCCAACTTTCTTATCCTCTTTCCTTTCTCTAATCCTTCTCAACAGCCACACCTGTGTTACTTTCTTTCCTTTCTCTTCCACCTTTAATCTTCTCTTTTTTTGTTCAATAGAAAATTTAATGTCACCAATGGACTCACCACCAKGCGTCGAGTCGACTCGAAAGGTTACTCCTCATTGTTTGATCTTTGTTCGTTTATCTTGTTTGACCTTGATCTTATTAAGCTTAGTAGCTTGTATTTTAGGTTCGATTGTGGTTACGGTTTGATTTTGGATCAGTTTTGGAGGTGTTACTGTTTAACTATTATGTCATGTTCTATAGATCTTGATTAATCAACTTTAGGCTGTTACCTTTTCATTTGGATATTGTATCATTGATTAACCTTCATCAACTAGATATAATTGATTGTTGCAGGTGGTGAATTTACATATTCAAATGTAAATGATTGTTGCCGATGCCGAATTTAGGTCTTCAAAGCAGGAGATATTCCGTCACAACAAAKTAAGACATGCATTACCTTTGTTCAGATAGCATTTTGTTGTTGAAGTGCCATGTACCGCAGTTTAATTTGATGCTTAGCCCAATATCCCATGCTTACTATCGATATTTTTAATAGTGTAGGGGGCTAGGAGCGGAATATCACGTGTTATTTCCTTACATGACAAGATTTCTGGGTAATGGACTTGATAACAAATTAATGTGAACAATTAAATTATAAAGGAGCTCCAAGTCCACAATCTGATTATAGGATGGTAAGCTCGCCATAAAATTGATTTGTAGTAATTATTACATGACAAGATTTCTGGGTAATGTGAACAATTAAATTTTTTTTAGAACACTTTTGATTGTTTAGTGAGGTTAAGTTCTATTAATTTTAGCGTTAGACCTGTTAGAGTATGGAATGTCATCAAACATTCTAACTTTTGGTTTGTCGATTATAGTGGCCATTAACTCTCTTTATTCATTAACGCCACGACTTGAAAGGCAAGGTCAACTGGATGTCTGCTTATTGTGGTTTTGCTCGATTTTACTTAACATTTTATTGCATAAACTAATTCTTCTATTGTGTTTATCTTTTCATCTCTACATGAGTCGTGCTCGGCTTATTCAGATCGCCCTAGATGGCAAAAGGAAAAGACACTTCTCTTATTACATGTTTGAGGACAAATTAAATTAAATATGTTGGATAGATGTAACAATTATTTCATTTATTAGATTTAATTTATTGCAACACATGTTTTTCTCATGAAGTTAGGGAATTATAATCCTTGTTAAAATCAACAATGGCGTTCATGTGGGACTTAAAAACGATTTTTTTATGTCGTACTTACTCTGTTTGACAAGTTCAAATAAACGATAGACAAACAACAATTCGCAAATAATAATATCCTGGTGTATCGTGCGCGGAGCGCGCGATTCAACAACTAGTTGTATATAAATACCCCTATGATAAGACAACTCCCTTATATTCTCTCTATAATCATCTCTCTTTATTTCACAACATGTTATCAGCACGAATCTTTACCGCCGAAGCAAAAAGAAAATAATAATTTTAGGGGTCGTTTGGTTCACCTTAGGAATGAAATGGATTGAAATGAAAAACCATAGAAGTATGAGGTTCCAATATCATACCTTTCAAAACATGTTTGGTTCATTAGAATAATAAACTTAAAGGAATAGGAATGGAGTTTAAATCCATGAGGAGGAGGTGGATATGGAATTCCAAGAGGTTCAGGTGGAATTAGAATCCATTATAAATTCTATTTCAAAATGTTTCAACCAAACACTAGAATACATTTCATTCCATTCAAAACCTCCTAACCAAACACCTCTTAGAGATATAATAACCGGGATCTTATATCAAAGCCTTTTTGTTCGGCTAATCGATGTATGTTTTTACTATTATTATAATTTTACCATTCATATAATAATTAATTAATCTTTCAAAAACTCAAATAGGTAACAAAATGATTAAATATGAGTGAATTAGGTTTAGAAACAAAAACGCAGCGTGCACGCAAACTTCAACTCGACAAGCAGCACTTAAGACCGTTTAAAATGAACAGTACCATAGGTTAGCCACTTTTTTGTAAGCTGTATAGATGCAATTTTTATTTCTATTTTCCGGCTTATCAATCGCGCCATGGGCGATTTTTACCACTTGTCATTCTACGCCTCTTGTTTTACTCACCACGCTCCTACTTTTTCATAAATTTTTCCGTTTGCCTTTCCTTTTATTTGTGTGCTAGGTTAGAGTTAATTTCTATATATTTTGGTAAACGATAACTTATAACAACAACGTCAATTAATAAACGATATAAATTTGGACAAAAATGCCGATTAAATATGAAAGACTTTTAAACGATGATAAATTTGCTCGGGTGTTCATTTTCTACGATTTTGTTTCAAATTATCTCGAAGAGACAAATGCGACTAGCAAGAATAGAAAAAGTGGCCCATTCCCATGAAAAACACGAACAAGCGCTGACCCGTTCACGTGGTTTACACAAACCAACCATGGCCATTTCATGTAAACCACATGGCCGAGAGCCCGATGACCAATTCAATGTTTCTCACAGGAATGGACCAAATCCAATTTTTTTAACCATTACGTTTGTTTCGTCGAGATAAGAGATTTGTAAAAAAAGATATCGTCGAAAATGGACACTCAAGTACAAAGGTATGGACATTTAAATTTTATTTGCTCTTCATCATCAGTTTTTTGTTATAATTTTGATCGTTATTAATTGTCGTCGTTATTACTTTCTCGTATCGTCTGGTAATATGTCAAAAGATCATTAATTCAAAGTTTATTTGTTAATTTATCGTTAACTAATACGAATGTTAATTAGTATTGCTAATTTGAGTTTTTATTTTATTTTTTACAACAAGTCAATGAAATATAAGGAAGTATTCATGAAAAAAATAACGCAATAAATTTTAAATGCGTAACAAGTAAAACAAAAAGCGTGATTTAGCAATTCCGCTTATAAAAACCCTAGAAGAAATGGTGGCCGTAGATTAAATCTAATCTAAGTGAAGTAGAAACCCTAGGGTTTTAAGCATCGTCGCCTTCATTTCTCCTTCCCTCCATTAAAACTCCCGCAGTCTTATCTCCTCTATCCCTTCTCTCTCTACCTCCTTTACGCCATGGTTAGCCCTCTTCTCTTCCTCTTTCTACTTCCATTGTTATACGCTTCATTTCTTCATTGTTCGATTTACTTCGTCAGATCTATTCTGAGGTGTTGTTAATATTGATTATGATGTCGCATTTGAGTATTTTGGGATTTATTTCGATCAATTCATCATTGCTTTTGTTATTTGTATATCTGTAGTTTCGATTCTACGTGCTTTTTCATTGGCATCTTTTCTCTCAAGATTTCATTTTTGATTGAATATCTTATTTCACCAAATCAGTGTATAAGTATTGTTGAATTGTTATTGAATGTGTTGTTACTTAGATTCATGGGTATTTTTAAACCTTTAATCTGCGAATAATTACATTTGTGTAAATATGATTTGCATGAAATTGTGAAGTTGTTTTGATTGATTTGAGGTTTTTTGATTGCTGTCTGAGTAGAGATATGTTGGATTACAAGTGGTAGCCAGTGTTGACTATGTAGATCAGTTTAAACAATTGCAATGTGTTTGTTATTATTATGTTATGGGGTTGAGATTGTATGTTCATCTAGTAAGTCTTCTGTGGGACGGTCTCATATGAATGTGAGATAAACCATAAGACACACTATCAACTAGCAAAAAATAACAGTATCACGAGACCGTCTCGTAGGAGTATTAGTAATATTCATCAATGAATTGGAAAATCGTGCAGTTTTTGCTAATCTTTAATCTATTAGTTAAATAGATTAGATTTATGCCTACTGTCTAGGGTGTAGTGAAATAGGTTGGAGCTTATTTTTTGAGAATTACAAGTTTTTAAAGTTTTTTTTTTCTGCGTTGTTTGAAGGCTTTTGTGAAGGCACAAAAATCAAATGCATACTTCAAGAGATACCAAGTCAAGTTTAAGAGAAGAAGAGGTAAGCGTAGCTATTTTGTTTTTCCCTCGTTGGTGCTTTTTGATTTTCTCTTATGTTTCATTCATTTAATGGTTTGGTTATTCAACAGCTGGAAAGACTGATTACCGCGCAAGAACTCGTTTGATCAACCAAGACAAGAACAAGTACAACACCCCAAAATACCGCTTTGTTGTCCGATTTGTATCCTTTTATTTATTGCCTTTGAACTGATACCATTGTGGTACGTATTTCGTGTTTTAAGTTGTGAGAAACTCCTCTGCCAAAGGGGGCGTGTTTCTCAATTTCTGCTTGAGCCTTCTAGGCCATTTTTTTCGGTTATAGTTTTGCACTGCATTTCTAGGATTTGTGTTTTCATCTTGGGGCATGAGTTATCCTTGATCGATCTGTAGACTAACAAGGATATTGTTGCCCAAATAATATCTGCTAGCATTGCTGGTGATATTGTTCTTGCTTCGGCATATGCTCACGAACTACCTCGCTATGGGCTTTCAGTTGGACTTTCAAACTATTCTGCTGGTATTTTTCTTGCCTGTTCTTACATTCTTACCTTGCTCTTTTTGAATTTCAACCGCTTTAGTTTTGGCTTTTGGTAGTGATTGTTGTTTAAAAACCATCATTGTAGCATACTGCACTGGGCTTCTACTTGCCAGAAGGGTGTTGAAGATGCTTGAGATGGATCAAGAATATGAGGGCAACGTTGAGGTATTAATCAAAATTTTTATAACTGGTAGTAATAATCCATCTTCATAATAGGTCATCTAATGTACTGTCTGTCAGGCATCTGGTGAGGATTTTTCGGTTGAGCCAGCTGATACTAGGAGGCCCTTCCGTGCCCTACTTGATGTTGGCCTTGTGAGGACAACGACTGGAAACCGTGTTTTTGGTGCTCTTAAGGTTTGATCTTAATGCCCTTTCTGTGAGTTACTCCTAGTTAGATTTTAGTTCATCTTCTGTTGAAAGTTTCTTTTTCCATATAGTGGTTACTTTCAACATTGTTATGTGAACAGTCTTTGTTTGGCACCTATATTATGTTTGGTTTAGGGAATTTTGTATGGCTTGGCCAATTTGAACTAGTAATCCCGTTGCGCTGTTATTACTTATTACTACCTAATGGTAAATGTTAAAGCTTATAGTTCTGTTGCAGTTGAACTATTATTACTTATCAATGATACTTAATGGTTATTTTTAATGATAAATTTGTGTAACAATGACTTGTTGAAACTAATAGTTCTGTTGAACTTTTATTACTTATCAATAGCTACTTAATGGTCATGCTATATGATAAAAGTTTTAATTTTTGTTTAATTTACTTACTGGTCATGTTATATGATAAAATTTTTAATTCTGTGATTTTTTTTTGGTAGCAAGGATGAATGTTAATTTGCCAAATTTTTAATTCCTACAAAGTTTATCAATTACCCATTTGCTCTTGTTAAATCGAGATCCCATTGTGGAAACATGTTTATCCAATTGATGAACTAAGGTGGAGGAAATAATTAGAGGATGCTTTTCCTTTATTTTGAGACATTATTGGTTTGTTCTTGTTGAAGTAATTATGATCTATTTTGTCTTATAGGGTGCTTTGGACGGTGGCTTGGACATTCCCCACAGTGACAAAAGGTTTGCTGGTTATGGAAAGGACAGCAAACAGCTTGATGCTGAGGTTCACCGGAAGTATATCTATGGTGGTCACATTGCATCTTACATGAAGGTAATGATCTTTTGTCTTGTATTTTGCCTTGGTTGATTCTATACCTGTTCTTTGATGATGGAACTAATTTATCTGGATTGCTCTGGAAGACATTGATGGAAGATGAGCCTGAGAAGTACCAATCCCATTTCAGTGAGTACATCAAGAAGGGTATCGAGGCTGATGGTCTTGAGGAATTATACAAGAAGGTTCACGCTGCAATTCGTGCTGATCCTACTGTGAAGAAGTCTGAGAAACCGGCACCAAAGGCACACAAGAGGTAAGATGACCTTGATTTTTTAAGGCTTTCAGACATTACTTGCATATTTTTGTTATACGGTCTCATGATAAGAATTTTATGAGACCAATCTAGATAGTTATTTATGTTTATCGTAAAATGGCCTTACTAGGCAAGTAAAGCTATAGTTTTACCTTTCAATTGTGAAATGGACTCCCACTATCTTATGTAAGGACCGTATCAGCAAGTCTATTGACTAGGCAAGTAAAGCAACTCTTTATTACCTGTATTATGGTAATTATTTACTGATTGTAGTAGCAATAGTTTCCTGTATACTTATTAAATGAAACTCTTGTGATGCACAGGTACAACGCCAAGAAGCTGACATACGAGGAGAGGAAGGCGAAGTTGGTCGAACGGTTGAACAAGCTGAACGCCGCAGTTGGAGCTGCTGATGATTCTGACGAAGAGGAAGACGATGATTAGAATAATCTGTCAGCAAGATAGGCGCTAGTTATGTGTCTTTTTGTTGTTTTCGAGTTATTAGTAGAATCTTCAGGTTTTGTTGGTTTTGTTTACAGCATTGACGTTTTTGATCCTGGGAAAATGTACTTCATAGATTATGTTTTGAGTTTAGCCCTTGGAAGAATACACCCACCGTTGACAATTTTGTGTTTTGATTGGTAATTTGATTCTGCTCCTTTTGTTAGACCCGGGTTGCCTGCTCATTTCATAGTTACACTCGAAGGGCTCTCATCTCCCAACTAGTGTTGCTTACGTCCGAAATTCCGTTGCGGTTATAATTAGTTTCTAACTTTTCATCCACTTCAAGTTTATCCAACGATCTCAATCTCCCTTAATCCCTTGCCCATCAATCTTATCTTCTCTTAAGTCTCCACCTTCTGGAATCAGTTTCAAAATAATTTGAAAGACAAGGAAGGTATATCAAGGGATAATTAGTTTTTGTACCCGTGAAAATCACGGGTGTGTTTAGGATTAATTATGTAAGTACACGCATAATGTAACCTCGTTTATTTGGTACATATTGACACCTTTTATTGCTTTCATTGACACGCAAAAATGTTCCACATGAATTGTTGGTTCATATATTTTGGCGAGAAGTAAAACAACATTTTTTTTAAAATTTTCCAGTATTATAATATTAGACGGACAAGTGGATCTAATAACGTACCAATGTAACATAAAACTACTTACTTCAACGTTAACAATTGTGATATAAAATTAAACATGTCAAATGAATATTTGATACTCGCATAACTTATTTTTATCATTGACCAATATTTTCCTATATACTCTGTAATAAAGTTTGAAAGTGTGTGGTTGTATAAGCAATTATAGTGTCATCTTTTAAGATTATCATTATATAAAATTAATAATATTATGACTAATATTTATATTAACTAACAAAATGTATGTGTTTATGTCTTTAGTACACTTTTCATGTCCACATTCTTATTTTAGAAAAAACAATAAACTCAGTTCCCTAAAACCTTTGATTATAGAAAATGTATTTGATTTGTTTGTTAGAAACTGTAGGTCATATTAGTGTTTTTCTTCACCGTTTTCTAGTATTCATTCCCGTTTTATTCTGAGACTTAGGTTTTTGAGGTTTTCTTTGATTGACAGTGGTTGTGTTGAGCTAGTGCTTGACATGTTTTTAGGAGGGGTAGAGCGGGTTGGAAGAGGTTGATAGGTTGGTGGTAGGCTAGGAGATGGTGGGCGTGTTAGTGGTGGAGTAAAAAAAAAAAAAATCTCTATACCGTGCACGATTTATTTATTTCTCTACCTCTATTTCTTTATGTATTTTTCTCTTCACGCAATATTGTTTTTCTTTGTTTGATGATGTATTTCTTAAGTTTTTTTTTTCCTCACTTGTTGTAGCACGTGCTTTTTTTGACTTTAATTTGTGTTGTTCTCTTCGGAATGCATTTTATTTAAATTGTTGTATTAGACGACTTTAGAAGAGTTATATGGCGTATTTTATATTGTCTTATAATACGATATATTAATTTTCTTATGCTATTAAAATATTTGATGACGTTATATGAAAAATTATGTTAAAATACTAATTTTAAAGTTCTCCTTATGCATATAATTTCGTAAAATTAAGGAAATATACAATAAAAGAGGAAATAACATTTACAAATAATGTAAAATATAGGGTGATGTAGTATGATTTTTATTTGTAGTAAAATTAATTTTGACGATAGAACCCAAAAAAAAAAATTATTTTTATTTTGATGTTTTATAATCTACTTTAAAAAAATTCCAAAATTTAATGTTTATTATGTTCAAATTTGTATTTAATGCTACAAATATAATAAACTTTTTCTTTTTTCATTTTAAATAATAAATGGTAATTATGTGGCTTATTAGGCTAAATATGATCATGTGGCAATTAGATAAGTTATGAGTTTGTGTTTTAATTATTATATATAGATGTAAGAATTATGATAAAATAATGGACATGGTTTTTCACAAACGATTTTACTCTTTTATATACGTCTTTTTACAATATTACCTTGTCATTTTTTCCAATTGATTTTTTTCTCCATTCCCTACTCTCCTTTCACCACCAAGTCATCAACACCGCCTCCGTTCACCGCCTCCGATCAGTCCACTAGCCAGCAAACATCGCTCCGGCCAAGGTCACGCTGGCCGACCTGCAAGTTAGGGAACAGAGATCTCTGACAAACATCAATACCGCCTCCCTTATTTCAAACTTCTCTCGGCCTTCTCCATGCCCCACAGTCCCACTTGATGTGTATTATTTATGTGATTTTCTCCCTTAATTTAGCTCATTTTCTATAGCTTTTCAACCCATAAAAACGTGTTTTTTGTTCCTTTCTTCAATGCCTGATAAGTCCATTTTATATATGATTTTACCCCCCATTTATTAGCTCGATTTTACATGTTATTTGCACTAATATTAGTGTTTATTTGAGCTAATCTCGTGTTCTAGATGTTTTGCTTGTGTTGAGTGTATTTTGTAGGAAATGTAGCTTTTGATAGCTAATTCTCGTCAAAAGAACAAATACCGAGTTCACAAAGCTAAGTGAAAATTGGATTGGATCATGTTTTGATCATGCAAGTACAAAGTGTTGAAGAAATGATCAAATGATGGAAGAAATGACCCAAATGATTATGCATGGCAAATGTAAACAGATGATTAATGAAGCCCAAAAAGAAATCCAAAGTTTGATGTGGAAAATGCACTTAGGATTCTACAAAGATTTCTCAAGACATGCAATTACCGGACTATTAAAAGCTTAAACATTGGATTCCCGGGTCATTAATCATGGCTTTAACTAAGTCGGATTCCTGCGACCCCGATTGGGGTGGCCTGTCCCCGATCGGGGAGGGGTGGCTTTATGAGCTTTGGATTCCTTACGTTTTGGTTCCTAAACCACTATATAAGGAGTGCCTTAAGTCCCGACTTAGACACACTCATACACACTTACGCACTCACACATTCTCATATCTCTTGTATTTCTCATATTTCTCTAGTATTTTCAGAAATTAGATTAGTTTACATTTGTAT
>VHZZ01014947.1:15439-27714 GCA_009801015.1 Silene noctiflora
CAGCCCGTAACTTACTTACTCGATCGAGTAACTTACTTACTCGATCGAGTGACACTTACTCGATCGAGTGACCCTTACTCGATCGAGTGACCCAGTTACTCGATCGAGTACCCCACTTGCAGACTCTGACCTAAAAAGACACAGACTTACTCGACAGAGTAAGTCCTACTCGGTCGAGTCACCAAAGGCAGAGAAAATCGTAGTATTACAAGATCAGCATGTTTCCTCTACAAAATCTCCTTCGATAACGAAGCAATTACAGCAAATAAGACACCAATCCCCAAAAACTCCAAATCAGAAATTAGGGTTACATACGATAGGCCAAAAGACTCAATTAAAGGCTTACCCTGACGATTACGGAATTAAGATGCGTGAAAACCCCAACAAATGACAAGGATGCGCCGCAGATTGAAGGATTAGAAGGAGGAGCAGATATCGATGTTTAGTTTTTTTGTTTTAAAAGTGAATAAACGATTTACTACTTCTCGTTCTAATATATATGCTTTTCGCCAAAAAGCCGACACTAACCGGACACTCGACTGAGTAAACGACACTCGACCGAGTGCAAGGCACTCGACCGAGTACATGCCACTCGACCGAGTGCTCCGCACTCGTCCGAGTCCGCAAATCCCAGAACACTGACAGACCAACTCACATGGGCACTCGGTCGAGTACCCTGTACTCTGCCGAGTGTCCCAATACCAAAAATCACGAGTATTACAAAGATAAATCATAAGACAAACAGATAGAGCAATCAATCTAATAATATCTGAATGAACAACAGCCCGAACACGACTACCACACACCGCAGTGAGTCGTCCTTCTAGGTTACCCATCGCAACAGGTAAACCTCCCCAGCCAGTGGTAGACCGCAGTCACGCCACCTAAAGCCTCTCTCATCGAAACGAGCGAACCTAGATCATTAATGTGCCCATCCCCCTTGTGACGGGAGTCACGAGGGGCGAACATTGGGGTGAAACCATATCCCGACAATGGCTCCACAATAAACTTGACCAATACCAGTAACATCATAAACATTCCACATCATGATAACCATACATCATCACGTATACTTATAATCAACCATTCGAAGAACTGAGTAGGGAAACCTTACCTTTAACGATTCCAAGCAATAGCAACCACCATGCTCACAAATCACAAGCATTGACATCATCACCTACAACCATCGATTATACCTTATCACTACGCTAATCAAATCCAAAGACCGCACACAAACTGTAAACACAAACTTACCGCAAGGACATCTAAACTCCGACGATGAGATAGATCCTACTCGTAAATTCGTGCCCACGTCACGCTCTTCCTGGACTAGGTTCATGATAAAGGTCGTGGAGGTTTTGATATGAGAGCTTAGAGAGAAGAGTTTGCGTTTAGGGTTAGAAGAAAAAAAGAAATGTTTTGCGAAATGATTCAAGTCGCACCTCCGTCTAAACTTATATATCGTTGACGCTAAGATACTCGTTCGAGTACAAAAATACTCGACCGAGTACGCTGAACTCGGTCGAGTGCCATCACACTCGGTCGAGTAGGCCTGACTAGATCGAGTTCGAAGTCTCACCTATAATCTAACTGTCGTTCTACCTCCTACTAAAGATTCGGCGAGGTCAACGGTCGGTCAACAGTCCCTAAAGAGACGGTTATAACATCAGTAACCCTATCTCTGATAACCGATGAGATTCTATAACTATCAAATTCAGTAGCAAGTGTAATAACAAGAAGGGATTGTATTATACATCAAGAAAAAAATTGAGAATACATAGATAGTAAGATAATACAGTCATTTCTTTATGACATTCAATCAAACATTTGGTGTGCAGTAAAAAAATTCATATCCAGCAGCCCAAAACGAAGACGACTATGTTGAACGAAGATAAGTATAATCCGTTTATAAACAATTTAGAACGGCCCAAACAATAGCACAAATTTTATGGATTCTCGAATGGTGATAGGCAAGTCATTAATGTTATTTCTTACCAATGCATTGGTGAACATAGCGACACTACCAATTAACAAAAAGGAAAGGAATAGGAGATACTGAAGAAGAGGAGGAAGAAAAATGGATTTGTAAGAGATAGGAAGCAAAATCGGATTTGTTAAGAATTAGGAAACAAAGGGATATGTGAAGAAAGCGGCAAAAAATGATTCAAGAGAAAGAAGCAGCAAAGCTTAAGAATTTTTTTCAATTCGATTTTTCGAAAAGAAAACCCTATGTGTGTGACTCTGGAAAATGACGAATATTTAAGGAGACGGAAGCAGGAGCACCGCTTCGATTAAATTTCGATGAAAGAGAATACCAAAATTTAAAAAGAACCATATATTATGTGAGGATGGCTTGACTGTAAATATAGCAAGGGTCAAGGTACAGAAGCACACTGAAAATAAACCAACCACCTATTCTCTTTTTATACTCCCTCTAATTCTATATTTTCTTCCCCTTTTGTTTCGGCAAAAGGGTTAAGGAGGAAGTTAAAAAATGAATATAGTGTGTCTTATGGGTCTTGGTGATTGGAGAAGGGGAAGAAAAATTAGAAGTAAACAAGGGACCACTCATTCTAATTGTTCCCTCCAAAAACAAACTGCCATGTTTAATAGAAAGTGCCACAATTAAATATCGTTCGTTTTTGTTTAATAAAAACTAACACAATATTAAATAATCCCTAATTGTTCTCTCCAAAAACCATCACCATTAAAATCATTATACAAAAAATAGGTTGTTAAACAACCATTACATATGGAAACATGCCTCCATTAAACAATAATACACGGTTAAATTAAATAAATTATAATGCATAATCTTTAATGAACAAATTACAAAAGATACAGTACATTAATGAACACAATTACACGTTTTAAAGAAAGAATTAGAGGACTTCAGATTTATTGCTGGACTTTCTTTGCTTAATCAGCCAAGTTAGATGTCCTTCAACCAAAAACCAAAAATGTCAAAGTCAAGTTATTTCAAGGTAACTACCGTTATTTGAATTTTGGCACCAAAATTTAAATAAGGAGCCAAACTTCAAGAACATTTCACTTTTGCGCCCAAATCCAATTTAAAATTGTGCAAAGTTTAGTTTGTCTGTATATAGAGAAATTGTTTCTTCGTTTATAAGCATCCAGACAAAATAACCCTTTCTCACCATAGCAAAAACAAAAAAAAAACAATCAATAAATGAAGATAAATAATCTTACTAGCTTAAAACGATCAAGAATTATTCAAGACTTACTAGAAAAAAGTACCAATGGAAAACCCAACTATGGTTCAATGTCAGAAGTAGCAATACAATATGGAGTTTGCAGGAAAACCATAGCAGACTTATGGAATGAATGAAAGAAGTAAAAACTAGCAGGACAAGCAATCAATGTCAACAGCAAACTGAACGGAAGAAAAATGAAAAATAGACTTGTATTTGATATTGAGAAGCTAGAGAATATTGAGCTGACTAAGAGGACCACTCAGCAAGAAGTTGTGGATGGGTTGGGTGTAAGTCAATCTATAGTTAACGGATGGGTGGCAGAAGAACAAATCAGCTCTTACACAAATGCAATAAAGCCAGGTTTGACAGAGTAATGTTCACATGGATGAAAAATGGTTTTTTTTTTATAAACAAACCTAGTCAAAGGTTTTACTTGGGTAAACGAGAAAAAAGACATAGATGTGTCCAATCCAAAAGATTCCTTTAGTAAAGTTATGTTTATGTGTGCTGTTTTAAGACCCAAATATGGTCCCAACAAGGAAATAATTTGTGATTGAAAGTTGGGTTTATAGCCATTTGCAATGAAGGTTCCGGCCAAGAGAAAATCCAAAAACAGATGTCGAGGGACATTACAAACAAAATGTATAGAGTCAATTAATAAACAGGTTACAAAAGAAATGTGGATCAACAAAGTGCTGTCAGCCATAAAAGCTAAATGGCCTTCTAATTACAGTAAACAAATCCTCATACAACAGGACAATGCAAAACCCCACATTAACAAAAACGATGCACATTTCAAAAGGACAACAACATCATATGGGTGGAATATTGAATTAACTCATCAACCACCAAATTCTCCAGATTTAAATGTTCTGGACTTGGAATTTTTTAGAGCTATTCAATTCCTTCAACAAAATAAAAAGTCCAAAGTATTGAGTAAACCTTTAGAAAATACCACCAAAGCATTTAATGAGTTAGAAGTGATTAAACATAACTATGTTTTCATCACATTGCAGGCATGCATGTTAGAAATAATGTAACTCAAAGGTAGAAATGATTATCCAGTACCTCACATGCACAAGCCTAAACTAGCAACAACTGGTATACTACCTGAGTATTTAACTACTGATATGGAACTAGTTAACATGTGCATTAGATATGTACAAAATGTTAGTCATGGAAGTTCTATCAGTGAATTGGTAAATTCAATAAGCAATGTAAGTAGTAGTTCAGGAGGTGTTACTGAGCAAAATGATTGCAGTAATGATCCAACAAGTGACAGTGATCCTGTTGGTAACATTACTGACCAACCTGGTTGCAGTAATGATCCAACATGTGACATTGAACCTGTTGGTAACATTACTGACCAATCTGGTTACAGTAATGGTCCAATAGGTGGTGATGTAACGCAACAGGAGTTTTTCATAGACATGTGTGCAGATAATTTTGACAAACAATGACTATTTAACAGGAAGATGTAAGAGTTATGGCAGATCAAGTTTTTCTTATTTTGAAAAAGTTTACAGCTAAAACAACTAAGCAGGAAGACAGGCAATCATAAAGATTGAAGAAGCACATTTTGGACAAGTTTTTTCACATTTTTAAGAAACACATCAAGCATCAGCACATCAACTAGTATCACATCAATTTAGCAGTACAAATTTTTACATAGCAGATCAATAGACAAGATGTCATTGTTAATTATGAACTTTGCATAATTTATTTTGAATAATCAGCATTAATGAAATGTAAAAGCCATTTGTGCACTTGTCGTAAGACTTCAACAGTTTGGTTATGATTTTGAACATTAAAGTAACAACACAACCCATACATAGCCTCATCATATTCACTTGTGGTAGCGTAATGCATGTATTGCGTCAATCTTGGCATAGTAATGCCCTCAAACAGAGATCATTGAGCATTACAAATTAATTTAAAGAGTAAATAACCCAATTTAAGGCAACATTATCAGTCTTTCTAAGAAAACAAATCAAATATATATTGAGAGAAAGAAAAACATAAATAGACCTCCCTAGCCCGCTCATTCAAAAAATCAACGTTCATGCTCAGGGGTTTGACGCCTGACAACAATCTTCTTCGCCCTTTTCTCAAAATCTTCCTTAACAAACTTCGCCATCTCTACCCTAGCCTTCTCATCATCATCTTCTCCCAACGATTCCACCACAATATCACCACAATCAGGCATAACATCCTCACCAACATCATCTCTCTTCTCCCACTCACAATCTTCACTAACCCTATGAAAATCAACAATAGAGTTGTTGAACAAATAAGGACCATATTCAAGATCTAAGTAGTGACCAAATTTGGAATAACATTGTAAAAGGCTTCAAATTTATCGCAATTCAGAAAATAAACATCGATATGATGAGATTGAGAAATTAGAGATCGAGTGGGTGATGTTAGATCAGAGATGAGGACGAGTTTAGATGAGAAACAACGGAGAAATTGAGACGAATTAAGGGTTTTCTGGTAGATTTAGAGAGAGAAAAGGTAGATGACAATGGCGGAAGAGAGAGAAGAGATATTAGGGTTACTGAGTGGGGGGTAAATATGATGCGAGTCATTAGGGTTAATGGGCTTGGTTAATTAGGGTTAGTGAGTAATAGATTGGGTTAGTCATATAAGATTAGTGTTAAATATCTCACATTAATTGTGGCACAAATTGTAAAAACCAAAAACAGTAAAAAACTTACTAACAAGGGAAATGGGGAAGAAAATATGAATAATCCGTTTTAGAAAATAGGGAAGAAAATATAGAATATGAGGGAGTATAAGATAAGATATAAGAAAAAAAACTAAAGTCCCCTTACTGCGCTCTTCTAACCGGGCCTTAACAATTGAAATGGCCTAGAACTCCATTAAAAAAGTAGTTTTGTTTTTGGAGAAAAAAAACTAAAGTTCCCATACTCCTTCAAAATCCAACACGAAACAAAATGAGTAAATTGTGTATCTACCTCAAATTCATGCCCCTTTTACGCAATACTCATAGTAGGAAGGGGTGTGATTGTGATCGGGTAAACCAGTGGGCCAGTGGTAGTAAGGAGGTTTGTGTCAGTCGCAACAACATTGTTGGACAGCTCCTTCGACTCACAGCTTACTTCAAGAATCAACGGTGAGCGGGCTTCATATAATAGATACAATATTCTAGCATATTTACAGTACTCGACTAAGTACTAACATTAGCTAAGTATGTTACTGTGTTTGTTGGATTTGTATAGGTACTGTCAAATCACATGGTTTTTGCGATGTCAATTGCTAAAAGTATTGCAGGATATGGAAAAGTATTGCAGGATGCTGATGAACTACCTTCATAGGAATCATATCTTATAGTGGAATGAATGATCAGGACCAGTTAAAAGTTCATCATTGTCTGATGTCTAACATGCAGTACACAAGTCTATAGAAGCATATGCTTTCTTCTTCTTACGCATATTCCGCAGAAACTAAAAATCTATGGGGTATAAATATGATGTAAAAGCCAATTTCAGGACTACAACATTACTACTTTCCGAATAATTGGATTAATTCGAGTTGTGGCTTTTACATCACAAATCAAGTAGTTTCTAGTCACATTTACTTTAGGTTGTTGGTCTAAACGACTTTTGGTCGGGTTAGCTTTAGGAATCCAAATCATAAAAAAACTATTAAGATATACGACATAAACTTCAGGAATCAACTGTGACAGCAGCATTGTTGGACACCTCGGAAAGTTAAGGAAAGTCTTATCTCCAAACAAACTTGTTTCTGTGCATCATTTATAATATGAAATGGAATATGTGAATATTATATTGCTTCAATTGTATTGTACAAAGCTACTCTATGTTCTATATATACAACTAGAGGATCTCATCTGTCAAAGGAAACAATATACACAACAGCTATAAAATATATAAACATGGAAACAATAATAAGTTGCCTTGTATGAKATATTGCACCAACGGCTCAATGGATGTCGATGCAACGGCTATTACCCCCCTCAAGTTGGTGCGTGTAGATTCGAAACGCCCAACTTGGACATAAGATCTGTAAAAGAGGTGCGACCGAGAGCTTTGGTAAAGATATCTGCAAGTTGAGCCTTGGTGTGGACCTAGCTCGGAGCAATTGTACCCTTTTGAATCTCATCCTGGACAAAGTGACAGTCAACTTCGATATGTTTCGTCCGTTCATGAAAGACCAGATTTTGAGCAATGTGAAGAGCGGATTGACTCTCACATGATAGCATAATGGGCTGCTTGTGTTGTATGCCAAGAGAGATAAGAAGACCTTTAAGCTATTTTAGCTCGCAGGTTGTATATGCCATGGCACAGTACTCGGATTCGGCGGACGAGCGATAGACCGTGTTTTGTTTCTTTGTCTTCCAGGAAATGGGAGAAGAGCCGAGTAGTACAAGGTATGCTGTTATGGAGCGACGTCTTGTTGGGCAGCTCGCGTAGTCGGCGTCGCAGTATGCGTGAACAGATAGGTCGTTGTCGGCACGAAGAAAGAGGCCTTGACCAGGGGAAAGCTTGAGGTAACGTACCACTTGTAGGGCTGCCTTCCAATGGTCAGTGGTAGGGGCATGCATGTGAACAGAATAAGTAAGCTCTGGCCTAGTAATGGTAAGATATACTAGGCGCCCGATGAGACGATAATACAGTTGAGGATCCTTTATAGGCGGAGCGGTGGAGAGGCCCAATTGATGGTTGGGTTCCATGGGGATATTGGCAGGACGTGAGCCTAGGAGACCAGCTTCAGTAATAATGTCGAGCGCGTATTTGCGTTGCGAGACAAATAAACTGGTTTTGTTTCGTGTTATTTCGAGGCCAAGAAAATACTTGAGTGTGCCAAGATCCTTCATATGGAAGCAGGTACATAGATATGTCTTGAATTTTTGGATCATGGCGAATGATTTACACAAATAACGAGGTCGTCAACATATATAAGCACATGAACTTTTGAGTTGGGAGTGATAGCAGAGAAGAGGGAGTGATCATATGGGGACTGTTTGAAGCCGTATTGTATAAGGGCAGTTGCGAGTTTGGAATACCAACATCGTGGCGCTTGTTTTAGACCGTAGAGAGATTTGCGTAGGCGGCATACTTTTCCATTAGTGGACGAAGTAAAACCCGGAGGAGGTTTCATATAGACCTCTTCGTGAAGGTCACCGTGGAGGAAGGAGTTATGAACATCCATTTGGTGTAGTTCCCATTATTTGGTTGCGGCAATGGCAAGAAGAGTGCGAACTGTTACGAGCTTGACGGTAGGAGCAAAAGTTTCGGTATAGTCAACCCCTTCAACTTGACGATTGCCCATAGCAACCAAACGAGCTTTGTAGAATTCTATAGTTCCATTCGCATGATACTTTATTTTGTATACCCATTTTGAGGCAAATGCCTTTTTATTTGGAGGTAATGTCTCAAGAATCCAAGTATTGTTTGCTTCGAGAGCATCAATTTCACGCTTCATTTCTTTCCTTCAGTGAGTAACTTGCATAACCTCGTTAAAAGTATTAGGCTCGTGACCTTTAGTCACGGTCGTCAAGAAAACTTGATGGTTAGGAGAAAAAGCATTGCAATTAATATAATGAGAAATTGGAAAGGGGGTACCTGAAGACGATGATGTGTCGGTGAGAGCGTGAGTCGAGAGATGAGTGGGTTGACAACGAAATATTTTAAGTTTTATTTGGGTAGTTTGAGAGGATGGTCGCGCCCCAGAGTAGTAGGCACGGTGGTTGGGTCGGGTGCGGTTGTGGGATGGATCTCAGTGGGGATGGGAGTCTCAGTGGTGGTGGGGTATGATTGCTCCGGTGTGGAGGATGAAGCAGGTTGATTAGGGGTGTCGTGATTGATGTTAGTATTACCTGGTGTTGTGGGTGTGTCGTGAATGACTAGAACTTGGTCAATGGCAGTAGGAGCATCTTGGAAAAAAGAATTAGAAGTATTGTCAGTGGCATGATTATTAATAGTTTAGTATGGAAAATTTTCTTCGACAAAAACCATATCTCGAGATTGAAAGTATGAACTGGTGTCGAGGTCATATAAACGCCAGCCTTTTTTGCCAAATGGGTATCCGATAAAAATGCATTTACAACTCCGAGAGGCAAACTTGTCATGATTTCGATTGATACTTTTCGCATAGGCAAGACAACCAAAGACTTGCATATTGTCCATCGGAGGAGATTTATTAAAAAAGAGTTCGTATGGAATTTTGCCATGAAGGAGATTTGAGGCTTGAAAAGGAAGAGCACGGGCAACATTCAAAATGTGACGATGTTTTCTCTCGACCCGCCCATTTTGTTGAGGAGTACCAACACAAGAAGTACGGAACAAAATCCCATTTTTACTAAAAAAATCATTCATGCGGAAAAATTCCGTCCCATTGTCGGATTGGACATACTTTACTACGGCTTGAAATTGAGTCTTAACCATAGCAAAGAAATTTAAGATCTTTTGACGAACCTCGCTTTTGTGTCGTAACAAGTAAACCCAAGTCGAACAAGAAAAATCATCCACGATAGTTAAAAAATACCGTGACCCACATGACCCATTTTTGGAATAACGGCCCCAAAGATCACAATGGATTAAATCAAAAATAGAAGTAGCATTATTCGGACTTAAAGAAAATCATTCGCGAGTTTTTTTTGCACGAAGGCAAATTTTGCAAGTCTTACTGTGAATATTAGAAATAGTTCGAGAATTATTATTGTGCAAAATGGGAAGAAATCGATTAATATTTGTAGAAGGGTGCCCCAACCTTCGATGCCAAACTTCAATTGTATCGACAGAGCCCGTTAGAAAAACCTTAGCCTCAGTGGTTCGAACATCTTTCAAATAATAGAGTCCCTCGCGCTGTTCACCCGCTCCAATCACCATCTTCGAGGAACGGTCCTGTATTAAACACAATTTGTGCGAAAATTGAATAATTAGTGACTCGTCAAGAAGGACGCTAGAGACCGAAATTAAATGGCAGTAAAGATTCGCTGCATATAAAACACTTTTTAAAATAAGACGAGGAGACAAAATAATGTCGCCACATTTATCGGTCGTGGTTTGGTCGCCATTAGTGTAACACCCCCATTTACATAGGAGCCTTTAGCAATATATTCCCGAATAAATAAGACTGTTACCATCTCGGTTACCCGAGATAGTGCGTAACAAAGATAACAAAACAACAGTACTTTAATTAAATAACGATTTAGCGTTGAGGCTTTATTACACACAATTCAAAAGTACTCGAGCTTATTCAAAATACAATCGCAGCGGAAATTAGACTGATTCATTAAAACTAATGTGATCTATACTTCTAAGTCTTTATGATGCCTCACGCCATCCAGCTCCCAGCTTAGCTACCGAAGTCCTATAAATCAATCAATCTGCTCCCCAAAGTTGGTTCATCACAGGTGTTCACGAATACACGGTCAACCACAAGGTTGAGTAGAATATACTTAAACAACATAAGCAATGATAAATGCAAACAATGACACATGCGACTATGCAACTGATGCCCCTGCATTATGATTCATTCAACACCCGATTCACCCCGTGATCACGAAAAAAACACTCAACCGTCGTCGAGTCCAGGGCCGCGCCTGAGGACACCAGTGACAAGCCTGGGCCTAAACAAAATAAACCAGGATAACACCTGAGGTAATCCAGAGACAAGCCTGCCAGAAGCAGCACCAGCCTGGGCCTTTATCAACACCACCACCCGACACAATGCAAATGCATACCATGCCGACCAATAAAAAGCAATGCATAACTCATGCCAATAATCCATAAATAACCAACAACAAAGTTGTCCATATCATACCGACTCAAACAATGCAACTCATGCATCCAAATCATATACAATCCAAACCATCCAATCACCATAACCAGATAATCAAATCAATCATGATAATCATTCATAACAATCATCCATAAAAACCATTCATACAGTTAAACAGATCAATGCAGTTGAGTAGGTATATCCTACCTTTAGCTAGCAAGTCCCTTCAGCAAATCAAGTCAACAGTCAATAATACTCCACCACGAACTCGTCACCTATAAACACGTATTATATAATTAATTCAATATTTTTCATCGTATCCTCTTATGAACATATTACTTATTAATTATTAATTATTATTTACGTATTATACGATTTATATTATTTATACTAATTATCGACGCGTAAACAAACGAATATCCACGAAACCAATCTCCCAAACCCGCATCAATCACGCACCACTACACTGCCCCAACACGRCTTCTACCACCAATCCCCACCACGAMTGGCCACCGTGCACCCTGGTGGTCACCACCAGMTCTAYARGTCCMTTCCTARCCAACCACCGAGCCAACACTACCGTCCCCAACACCCTTCACTCACGCGCAAACAATCACACACCAACCCYTCGAAACACGCTCMTGCCATCACTACAGTCACCACACTACATCCGGCCGCCACCTACGTCGCCTCTAACGTATGGTGGTTCCAGCAGTGGGGTTCCCTCACCCTCGACACAACCACTGCAGCCACAACCTCTGTCTTAAAGCAGTCGTACCAATACACAAATCCTTCCCCTGTTCTGCGTAGCTCCGGCCACCACACACACCAACGACCAATGACAACCACCACGACCACCACCCTAGGGTCGACTCTCCCCCCTGCATCCAACCCAACCAATCCCAAGTCAAACCATCACGCATACGGGTCTCCATTGCGAATTCTAACCCGCGACAACCCTTCATCTGTCCCCGACTGCTCGCTGCTATTCTGGCCACCACCGTCGCCGTCGACGGTCACCTCTTGGTCATACTATTGTCACGGTAGTTTAGGGTTCAAGTTCAGGTCAAGACACGTGTCCTATATGGCTCATACGTCAATTGCGTCGATCTCTAATCTAGACATGTGAGCAATTAATTAATTAATTAGAAATTACAAACAGTTTTACCTTCTTCCGATTATGCAAAGTTCTCGTAAGGCTAGGTATCTCTCTTAACACGAAATCCCAGAATTATGATGGTAAAGATTAGGGTTAGATTGATACCTTCCCTTTTATACTAATTCTGAAAC
>VHZZ01014958.1:28514-40848 GCA_009801015.1 Silene noctiflora
GTATTGGATGTACTTTAATCATATACATCTGGATGTATAATTTTATTTGTGCCTCTACATAATAAAGGCTAAAACGTTCTTAAACATTACTTATATATTTAAATTTTAGCCAATTATTTAAGAATCCGTGCAACGCACGTGCAACACACTAGTTAGCAATATATTCAACGATTTAAAATGCAATAAAATGTGGTGGTATGGTTATGGAATAGATTTCACGTTTACAAGTAGACAATTGAACTCTTAAGAATTAGCTGAAAAACAGTATACTAGTTATGATGAGGGGCCAAGCGTGTATATTGGTGTGATCAACTTGCATGCATTATGTTACTTAAGAGATACTCCGTACCATCGAGTAACTCAACTTAAGAGATAGAATGAAGAACAAACAATACCACCACCCCGTAATGTGGAGGAGAAGGAAATTTCAAGAGTTTACTAGCTTGATCGGAACTTAGGAAGGGTTTGAATATATACAAACACACACGTACTAAACACTGAAAGAGTGATACGTACTAAAACACGATACTACTCAGTCACTCAAGAGAAGGAATAGAGAACGAACCCAGTAAGACCAAGGAGGAAAAATCTAGATAAAAGCTTCAAGTTGAATATCTTCTTCAAACTGCCAAATTAAGACAAGCATAAAGAACGATAATTAGATGGATTATCTTCAAGTAATAATCATGCATATTGATCATCAATAATACAACAACAACAACAACATTTACATATATACCTATCTCTATGAAACATAAGAGAGTAGGAGAGTAGAAGAACGGAAGAAAGAGCATTTGAGTAAGCCACGAACACAAATTGATTCATCCCGGCATTCATAGCGGATTTAGCCGTTATAGTTAACGCTATCGTACATCCTTCCATTATAAACATCATTACAAACGGCACCATCGCGCATAACTTGTCTTCCCACAACATTAACTCCATTTTCAAGACTTGTTTATTATTCTTAGTCAAGCTCCTTCACTAATAATAATCTAAGTTAATATAAGGTGCTTAACTTATAAGAGTTAAGAGATTGATTTCCTTCTCTTGGTGGGAGAATGTTAACTTTTCCACCCTTTTTATACAAAAGAAGATTAAGATTAAGATTAATTAAATACGGAGTATAATAGAGGAGACGCAATTGAATGAATTTATATAAAGGGAAAATACTTGGTTAACCTTTGATGCAAATTGAAGAGCCACCTTGGCGGCGGGAAGTAGCAGCTCGTATCTTGTATTTCAAATTTAGTCAGCTGACTCACCCTACTTTCTTTGTTTTCATTTGACCTTTGCTCAGCAATGTTCCCCATTTTACCTATTTTTATTTGCCCATGTCATCCCTTCATTTGTCCTATCTCCCTTTAATTTCCAACGGTAAAAATATGTCAAATAAGCAAGCTCTCACTTGTTACTCCTTAATATCTACTCCCTCTTATTTACTAAGTTGTTCCACATTGCTTTTTTGGTAAAATTGAGTGGTATGGTGATATGTGGATGTAAATGAAAGTAAGAGAGTGGATGTGGATCATAAGTTATGGCAATCACAAATAATAGACTAATAATGAAAATGGAACATTTTTGTGAATTTGTCGTTTTAGGAATTGTGAAAGATCTTACAAAATAAGAGGGAGTATCATATTTGACCTATTTTTAATTTAAGATGGATAGAATCATGTGAATTTTCAAAATTGTTTACCTTTATTTCTCTTGCTTTTATTTAGTCAGTTCAATGTTGAGCAGAATGTGATTATATGAGTTCAAACGTTATCTATAACGACTTTTCAGACAATAAAACAATCATAACTATTTTGTATATCATTTAAGATGTAAGTTAAACGGGTGAATTTAAATGAGTTTTACCCATTGATGATACCGAAATCGAGTATTACGTGAGCTTTTATAAAAAGAGATGTGACATAATATTGGGTAGGGTTGCAGTGAATTGCGCTTGTGGCTGGCGTTGGTTAATACCCCACATAATTGGAAGTTAGTCATTAGTTTAAAGTTAGAGATCTTTTGGGGTTCTCTTAGAGGTGCATTTAGTGTTAGGAGAGTATCGAGTGCTAAATCTAATAAGCTAGCTAGTTGGATTATTTTTCTCAAGAGTAATCAAACATATATATACAAGACTTAAAAATGTAATCTTTACGTATGTTCTAAAACGTGGCGCTAATTTATTTTTGTCTACATAGTGTGTCTGTTATACAAGCTTACAGTAGTAGGGTGCTATACGAGTGCATCATTATAAAATTGCTCTAACATGGTGACAGAGCTAGTTGCGTTCTAGCTAGCCACAAGTTGGTAATCATGTATTTTCGAGTAGTTGATGGCTGTTTTTAACCAACGGTCATCCGGCATCTCAAAGCTTCATGCGTTTGATAAGGGTGTAGGAATTTTTGGTCAAACCACGCACAATAATACATATAAGAATCGAAAAATAAAAAGGATACAATATTTAGGAGGTTCACCAACTTGGCGACATCCTCACGATAGTCATATTAAGAATTTTATTGATTACTCACAAATCACAATATGAAGATACAAATTACATAGACTAAGTTCTCCTTTTATAGCTAAATCCCAAGCTATAACCTACTTGTAAAATTTCCACATTAATCACCATGATCAATGAAGAATAAGTTTTAGTGGGTTAGAAATTCCTCCTCATTATGTCACAATTAGAAACATCTAACTCCACAATGGAGGGACTTAATTTTAACAAATGGGTGTGTACAGAGTTTTAACCTCGTATTAGATAAAAAAAAATTATTTAAAACCTGTATATCTATATTTAACATGAAACAAGAAGATTAAATAGTCAAATGAGACAAAGAGCAGACCGTCACTTCAAGAATTAAATGCTCGGACAACAAGCATAAGCGACTGATTTAAGTCGCTAAAATGGAATTGGCGACTTAAATTAGTCGCGAGGTTTGGGTCGTAATGCCTAGTCGCTTTTTCAGACACAGGTGACTGATTGGGTTGACTTACCCTTAAAATCGGGGCTTTCTCTTCATCATTGCATCATATGCACAAGCTATAATCAATAAATTTTAAACTATAAGTAGAAATGATAAATTTGTAAAAAAAAATTGAACTAAATACAACTATCAAAAGTAACTAAATACCTTTCATACACTAGGGCACCTTCTTTCTTTTAGCAATCTTATACATGTTGTCTCTTAACCTCCTCGTGCACACATCGTTCTACCTTTCCATACTGAATGCTCTAGATTTGAAAGTCAATGAAAGTTTTGCTACAAAAAAGACCTTTGTTGGAGAAACGAATCACTAATAAGAAAATTAGAAAAAATTTAGATGAAATATACAAAGTCACATACTCGGAAGTTGTTGAACCAACTTTCCTTATCTTCGGGAGTAGCATCTGACCAACAAGTAACGCCCTTGGTCATCTTCAGCTAAGTACTCGTTGTACATACATCCTCGGACGACGGTTTGGGCTTAAACCTGAAATACATTATATGTTAAACACGTATTTATATTAAAAAAAAAGGCGAAAAATAATAATAAAAAAATAAAGACAAGATCTTACCAAAGACCTTTCGTGTAATACCCCGGCCCAAACCTAGGGTCGGGAGTGGTCACTCACGGTAGCTTGTCAGGCTCTGTACATGACCCACAAATCAATACGCATTCTTTCTAGCGCATTTTGTCCTCACTAATGCGCATACCGGGAACTTCCCAGAATTCATCCATCCAAAGACTACTCCTAGCCAAGCTCGCTTAACTGTGGAGTAGTCCTAGGATGGGTGACCTCCTGGGAAGGTTCTCGGGATATGCATGAGTGAAGACAAAATGCACTGGAAAGGACGCGTGTTGATTTGTGAGCCATGTACAGAGCCTGACAAGCTACCGTGAGTGACCGCTCTCGACCCTAGGTTTGGGCCGGGGTATTACAGGTGGTATCATAAAAACCCTACCACCGCCTAATGAGCCTGTGGTCTGGAGTAGCCGGGTCACCAACCTAGCGGGAGAGGATTATGGGTTTGACTCGGCTGCAGTTTGATGCTTCCAGGCGCGATAAGATGTTGCGTTCTTTAAGTGAGGGTGTGTAATACTCCACTCCGAAGATGATATTCGGGTGGGGTACCCTCTTGAAGAGGGTCCATTGATAGGCTTAAAATATGACTAGTGCTTAAAGGGATTGAAAGTACTACTCATATCAACAAAGTGCACTTTCTTTTCTGGTTATCCATGCAAAAGAACTCTACAGTTAAGCGTGCTTGACTGAGAGTAGTCTTAGGATAGGTGGCCTCTTGGAAAGATTTCCGGGATGCGCATGAGTGAGGACAAAATGTGCTGGAAAGGACTCGTGTAGATCTGTGGGTCAAGTATACAGCTTGTCGAGCTACTGTGGGTGACTGATGCCGACCAAGGGTTTGGGCTGGGGTGTTATAAGTGGTATCAGAGCAACCTTGCGACCGTCTGGTGAGCTTGTGGTTTGGAGTACCCGGGTCACCAACCTAGCGGAGGAGGATTCTGGGTTTGGCTCGGCTGCGATCAGATGTTGCCAAGAGCAACAAGGACATTGCGTTCTTCAAGTGGGGGTGTGTAATACTCCACTGAACTGAAGATGATATTCGGGTGGGGTACCCTCATGAAAAGGTCCATTGATAGGCTTAAAATCTGACTAATGCTTAAAAGGATTGAAAGTACTACTCATATCAACAAAGTACACTTTCTTTTCTGGTCATTCATGCAAAAGAACTCCATAGTCAAACACGCTTAACTGAGAGTAGTCTTAGGATAGGTGATCTCCTGGGAAGGCTCCCGGGATGCGCATGAGTGAGGCCAAAATGCGCTGGAAAAGACTCGTGTTGATTTGTGGGCCATGTACACAGCCTGTAAAGCAATCGTGAGTGATTTCTCCCGACCTTAGGTTTGGGCCGGGGTGTTACATTTCGCCTAACTTTACGCTCCGTAATGCTCTTTCCTTTGTATATCCCATTTGGATTAACACAATATTAATTTGACTCGTATTTACGCACATATAGTCCCCTAATTAGCCTCTTCCCACAAGCTTTTACGTGTTTATTGTTATGGGCAAAATTACCATTTTTATCCCTGCTAGCGTGGCAAGTAATGGTTGGCTGAGAATTAAAAAGAGGATTGCTGAGGTGGATAAGGGAGGACCACAAGATCAGTCAACACACAAGAGCATGTACCAGAATTTCCCTATGATAAAGTAAAAATAAGAAGTCAGCAACAGCCCCTACTTCTGAGCAACCAACACCCCACCTCTCAAGCAACTGACACTGAATATGAGGAGCAGAACCAGGAATCCGTTTGAGGAGCAGAACCCTAGAAAGAGCATCTATTTAAGAAAAGCAGCCCAGCCAGGAAATTCATTAAACATTGGAGACTCACAGCCCTACTCCACAAGCTCTCTCCAGAAAATCACGCTCATAGTCTTACTTTTTATTTCCTCACTTGTGCGATTTTATCTCGATTATAGTGCCAATTTGGTGGGATTCCGACTCCCCCCGCGGTTTTTCCCACATCGGGTTTTCCGCGTCACCAAAATATCTCGTGTCAAACTTTATTTTTCGTCGTTTGTTTCTTTCGTTTGCATCGTTTTATTCGTTCATGCGTTGGCCTTTGATCAATCGCTTTAACCTACAATTAAATTAACAACTTGGTGAAATTTTACCAAAACAATTTGGCGCCCACCGTGGGGCAAAGTGATTGTTTCTAGCGCCATAACTTCGTGAAATTTGTTCGTCGTAATGTCCGGAACCAGCCCGAGTCCATCCAGCACCCAGAGCATGCCAGCTCAGACTTCTGGGGCCAGACCTTCAGCATCTGTCGGTCCAGTCAGTGCACATCCAGCGTCCAGTCAGATGGCTGCTTCCAGCATCTCACCCAGAACTATGCCGCTACCCATCAAGCCTCCGCAGGTGCCCGGGGCAACTGCCGCAATAGGATTGCGGAAGCAGAGTAGAGAGAGCAGCCCCAACAGGAGTGAAGTCCCGGCCCAGACTCAGATGCAGGAGCCAGAGTCGGAGGCAGCATTCAGGACTGCAGGACCTTCAGCACCAGATCTGATGCAGGCAGTGGTTTGAGGAATGGATGCTCTGCACCGGGCCATCGAGAGTATGAAGAAGGACAACCAGGATCTGAGGGCCCAGATCGCAGTGGTGGCCCAATCTGCACCAGCAACCAGTGCACTGCCTCCCCAGAACCAGGACCAAGCCACCTTCCATGGGCCATTTAGGCTAATTCCTTCAGAGTTGGTCACTCGGCTGGATTTGGGAGGAATAACACCAAGTGGAGCCATCGAGCCAAGAGGGCTAGGAGCCTTGTCCTTTGACAACCTGTCCAGTCAGCAGCAGACACCAGGTAATCCTTTGATTAATTATATGCCAGGAACTAACCTCCATTCCTTTGCAGGTACCCCAGCCCAGCAGGCACCAGGATGGCACCCTGGACCACTTATGAATACAGCGTCAGCACCAGGAAGTCACTTCCCCAGTGGAGCATGGCCAATGGGAATGCCCCTGTAGCAGACACCTGGGTGGCAGTCAGGATCTATAGTCAATGCAACGCCGCTAACCAGCCACCCCAATGGTCAACTTTCCGGAGGAACCTGGTTGGGAGGTACCCCTTTCGGCTTTTTTCCCTCTGCTTCTAACTCTCTTGCAGGAGCAGGTAGTACGCTGGAGCAGCAATATCAGGAGCTGAGGGACCTGATCAACAAAATACCTGGAGTACCACGTCCTTTGGAGAAGGCAGCGCGAGAAAGCTAAGCAGACTCACCTTTCGTGGACATCATAACACTCGTCAGCGTACCCAAAGGATTCGTGCCCCCAACCATGACGCTCTATGATGGAACCGCTGATCCTCTAGACCATATCAACCAGTATAAGAAGAAGATGATGGTCGTCACCGCAACAAGATCACTAAAGGAAGCCTGCATGTGCAAAGGATTTGGATCCACACTGTCTCGAGCAGCCCTGCATTGGTTCGTGAGCCTGCCCAACAGGAGAATAACCTCTTTTGCAGATCTGGTCAACGCCTTCAACCAGCAGTTCGCCAGCAGCAGAAAGCCAGAGAAGCAGACCAACGATCTGTACCGGATAGTGCAAAGGTTCGAGGAGTCAACTCGAGACTTCCTAAATAGGTTCAACAAGGAGAAGGTGGCAATTCCAAGGTGTGATGTATCAACAGCCATAGAACCCTTCCACCAGGGTCTGCACCAGAGTTCGGATTTATACAAGGACCTGACAAAATACCCGTGCACTACCTTTGAGGATGTGCAAAGAAAGGCTCTAGCTGCAATCAGACTGGAGGAAGATTCTGGACCCAGGAGACCGACCTACCATTCAGACCCAATATCCAGGAAAGCTCCAGTGGAAAAGAAGAGTGAAAGGTCCAAGCCCTACAGCAGAAGTGTGAACAAGGTCCATGGCGGTGCTGAGGAGAAACCAGACGCTGACCCACCCCCCAGGGTAAGCGAGTATGGATTCACCACCAACCTTGCTGGCTTGCTCAAGGCTCTGAAGGAATTGGGGAGGAGGGTCAGATGGCCTATGCCCCAGACAGAGAGATACTCCAGCAGTGGAAGGGATACCGGCAAGAAGTGTGACTTCCATGATAGCAACACCCACGATACCGATGAATGCACTTCTCTGCGGAAGGAGGTTAGATATCATTATAACCAGGGGAACCTGGATCACCTCCCGCCAAAGAGTACCAGAATAAGTTCTACTGATCAGGCTCTGCCAGCTCCGCTACCCTCGTGCACCAGAATTGTCAACGTCATTACCGGAGGCTCAGAGCTTTGCGGCCTGACCTACTCAGCAGCAAAAAGGCACGCCACAAAGACCAAAGGAGACAAGCCAGGATCCTCTTGCAGGTTCAGTCACCAGGACCTGCCAGCAGTCACTTTCGATGAAACAGACGCACAGTCCACTCCTGAGCAGCACCACAACGCCTTGGTCATTACTCTCTCCATAGGAAACTGCGAAGTAAAGAAAGTTATGGTGCATGGATACATGAAGCTCTGTGAATCTGCTCATGTTGGCGACACTCAAAAATATGGGCTTTGACGAGAAAGATCTGGAGAAAAAAGTCATTCCCTTAGTAGGCTTCAGTGGAGAGACGGCGCATTCTATAGGAGAGATCGTCATTCCAACCTATGYTGGAGGAGTGAATAAGCAGGTAAGGTATTTGGTTATTGATGGGCCCTCTACTTACAATGTAATTCTTGGCAGGCCCTGGATCCACGAGATGAGAGCAGTACCATCCACCTATCACCAGTGCCTAAAGTTTCCAACGCCATGGGGGGTGCAGAAGATTAGTGGAGACCAGAAAGATACAAGAGACTACTACAAGGTGGCTATGAAGAAGACAGCCAGGTCCCCAGCATAACAATTACAGAGCCAACACATCCGGGAGTAGTATATCGAGCCCCCGCAGGAAGAAGTAGATAAAGTCAACCTGGGCGTGCTGCATCCAGAAAGGACCGTGCTGATCGTGTCAAAGTGCACCGGGAACGTCCGTCAGGAGCTCCTCCTGTTGCTGAAAGTCAACGTGGATTGTTTCGCCTGGTCCCACAATGACATGGTGGGGATAGATCCAGAAGTAATAACCCACAAGTTGAGTGTGGATCCGAGCTACAGGCCAGTACAGCAGAAAAGGAGGAAGTTTGTTGCAGAAAGGAACCAGGTTATAAATCAGGAGGTAGACAACTTATTAGCTGCAGGAAAGATCCGGGAAGTAAAGTATCCAGAGTGGCTATCCAACGTGGTTGTGGTTCCAAAGAAGAATGGAAAATGGAGAGTCTGCGTCGACTTCACAGACCTAAATAAGGCCTGCCCAAAAGAYCCATTTCCACTACCACATATAGATGCTGTGGTGGATGCAACTACAGGGCATGAGATTCTCACATTCTTAGATGCCTAGAGCGGCTACAACCAGATAAAGATGCACCCCGACGACCAGGAAAAGACGGCATTCAGGTCAGAACGAGGTATCTACTGCTACAACGTGATGCCTTTCGGCCTGAAAAATGTTGGGTCCACCTATCAGAGGCTGGTGAATATGATGTTCAAGGAGCAGATAGGACGCACCATGGAGGTCTACATCGATGACATGGTAGTGAAATCGAAAAAAGCTTCACAACACACCCAACACCTGGCTGAGACATTCAACACCCTGAGAAAGTACAAAATGAAGCTGAATCCGTCAAAATGCACCTTTGGAGTCTCGTGAGGGAAATTCTTGGGGTACATGGAAACCCAGAGATGCATCGAGGCCAGCACCGAGCAGATCAAAGCTGTGCTGCAGCTGGAATCACCCCAGAAACCAAAGGATGTTCAGCGCCTGACAGGGAGGGTAGCAGCCTTGAGCAGATTCAAATCCAGATCCTCAGACAGAGGCAGATTGTTCTATGACATACTCAGGAAGAGCCAGAGGTTCGACTGGACTGAACAGCACAAAAAGGCATTTCAGGAGCTGAAGCGTTACCTGAGCACTCCACCGCTCCTGTCAAAGCCAGAGCCAGGAGAGCCACTATTCCTGTACCTGTCAGTGACTGAAGTAGCTGTCAGCGCTGTCTTGGTGCGGGAACATGAAGAAGCACAATACCTAGTATACTATGTAAGCAACTCTCTGCTTCCAGCAGAGACCAGGTACACCTCGCTCGAAAAACTCGTCCTCGCTCTCGTTACCGAATATTATAAGGTGCGCCCTTATTTTGAGTCTCATACTATTTCTGTGATAACTAACTACCTGCTCAAGACTATTATGAGGAAACCGGAATTGTCAGGTCGAATGACTAAGTGGTCCGTGCATCTGAGTGGGTACGATCTGAAGTTTGAGCCTCGCACAACAATAAAATCGCAAGCTCTGACAGATTTCGTGTCCGACTTCTCCCCCGCACTCCAAACCCAGGCAAAAAATCAAGTCAACGGCGTCTACGAGGCCAAAGACACCACAATGGTAGCTTACTTAAAGATGGCAAAGGAGTTAACCCTCAGGTTCACCACGTTCAGCATCCAGCAAATACCCAGGGACCAGAATGTCGAAGCAGATGCTTTGGCTACTCTAGGGGCAAACTTCAAACCAGATGCAGTCTCCACAATACCTGTTGTGCACGTATTGGAGCCTGCAATCCAAAAGAGAGGTCCAGAAGGAGCGACAGATGCAGGAAGTGAGACCCAGACCTAGCGACACAAGGAAGCAGGGGCAGGGGTCCTCAACAGCACTCAGGAGGAGGATGAAAGTCAGGAGTGGAGGAGACCCTACATTGACTGGTTGCAAAACGACATGCTGCCAACCGATAAAAATGAGGTACGGGGCTTTAAGATGAAAGCATTTAGGTTTATACTAATCGATGGTGTTTTGTTCAGGAAATCTCTCGCTAGACCATATCTGCGATGCCTGGATCAGGAGGAGTCTCAGGCTGTCTTGCATGCTCTCCATAGTGGTGAATGTGGAAACCATGCAGGGGGCAGGAGCCTGTCCAATAAAGCCCTCAGACAAGGTTACTTCTGGCCAACGATGCGTAAAGATGCTGTGGAGTATGCAAAGAAATGTGATGCTTGCCAGAGGCACGAACCAGTCAACCACCAGCCAGCAGAGCCTCTGCACCCAGTAATTTCGCCGTGGCCCTTTATGAAGTGGGGAAGGGATATCGTTGGTTCATTGCCTAGGGCACCAGGAAATAAACTCTACATGCTCGCCATGACAGATTATTTTTCCAAATGGATCGAAGCAGAATAATTTCCAGAGATCAAGGAGCCTCAGGTCATATCTTTCATCAAGCGCAACATATTTTGCAGATTCGGCATTCCTTCGGAGATAATATGTGACAATGGGTCTCAGTTTATTGGGCATAGGACTGAAGCATTCTGCGCCGGGTGGAATGTCTCGCTACAAAATTCCACCCCCAGAAACCCTAAATCCAATGGGCAAGTTGAGTCTAGCAACAAAATAATTATCGAGAACCTGAAGAAAAAGCTGCAGGATATCGGAGGCAAGTGGGCAGAGGAGCTACCTCTGGTCCTGTGGGCCGATATAACTACCTCCAAAGTCGCAACAGGCCAGAATCCTTTCAGCCTGGTATTCGGAGCAGAAGCAGTAATTCCGTCCGAGGTCAGAGTTCCTACTCACAGGTACGGRTGCATAACAGAGGAGCGAAATCAGGTGAAAATGGCAAGCAACCTGGACACAGTTGACGAGCTCAGGACTAGCGCCCAGATCAGGATGGCATCGTATAGGCAGACCGTGGCCAAAAGTTACAAAAAGAATGTGAAAATAAGAACTCTGCAGCTAGGAGACCTGGTCTTAAGAAAGACTTTCCAGAACACCAAGAACCGGCAAGCAAGAAAGTTCGCGTACAGTTCGGAAGGACCCTACCAAGTGGAAAGCGTAGTTGGGAACGGAGCCTACAGACTTATGACAATGGAAGGGCAGATGATCCCAGATCTTGGAATATTATTCACTTGAAAAAGTATTTCATCTAAGTGACCAACGCAGTCAGCAATTGGGTACTCAGTCTACCAGATGCAGCCCGCCAGGTTCTAGGTTCTTACTTGAAGGCATTTATCTGGTTCTGAAACTTGTTTTTATTTTCTGGTTCTGAAACTTGTTTTTATTTTCTGCTTCTGGAACTTGTTTTTATTTTCTGGTTCTGAAATTTGTTTTTGTTTCTGACTTGGGATTTGTTTTTATTTCTGATTCTGGATATTTGTTTTCTAATTCAGAAAATTTGTTTTCTAAATCCTGGTTCTGAAGTCCTGTCCCTTAAATTATGCATCTGAAAATTCATTTTTTGATTTTAACTCTGGCTCTGAAACTTTGTCTTTAGCTCTGACCCCAAAATTCCTGTTTCCTGAATTTTGTTCACAAATGTTTTGGTTTTACAAACTAGAACACATTCCTTTCAGAAAGTAAACTGATTCGGTAGAGCCTGCGTTTTCTACAGATTGCGTGTGTCTGTGGCTAAGCACTTATAACCGGGACAAACCAGCCTCCCGCGATGCATTAGCACCCACGCAAGCCTGACGCCTCAGAACAAGAATGGTACAAGGCCCCAGAGCCAGCATTCAAACTGTAACACCCCCATACTCCAAAGTGCCTTACAAGGCCATCTTAGGTACGAAGATGCTACCATCTAGGTTTCCCGAGGCAATGATCATCAAAAGACAATAATGAAACATATTAAGCAAAGTGATTAAAGATTTCATTGTCTCATATATCAAACCAAACTATGTAACAACCATCCATAATACAAAATCTCAAAACTACTAAAAGACTCGTCAGACGCAGCGGAAACTCTATTATGGTGATTGCCCCTCCATCCCTC
>VHZZ01014959.1:0-16957 GCA_009801015.1 Silene noctiflora
TTTTAACTTTCTAATTCCGCGATAAATCTATTATCACTGACGCGACCTACTCGATCGAGTGACTAATGCACTCGATCGAGTGCCACTTACTCGATCGAGTAACTAGGTTACTCGATCGAGTGATCACAGCTAGATCGAGTGACCCACTATCACTCCTTCACTAAGGACCAGACGAGACTCGGCAAGCGTTACGGTCGGTCAACGCTAGTCAAAGGTCCTAGAAGGGCGGGTATTACATTAATAAATTTAAAGCTCATCATTTATATACTTTATTTTATTCCGCTGCAAGAAAGTTGTAATTTATATCACCAGTTTTAGTTGGTTAAGTTGTAATAAGCCTTACGAGTAACGTTTTAATTTTATGGTATTTGGATTGCTATACTTTGTTATGTACTAACTCAGGAAACTGAGATGGTAGCACTCCTATTTGGTTAGGAGGCCTAGCTAAAGGCTCTTAGTCAAATAAGGGTGTTACAGTTTCAACGTCCGGCACCAGCCCAGACGATAAAACCCAACGTCCTGGCCCAACAGAGACGTAGACAACCTACGTCCAGGCCCAGGAGGAACGTTAAGTTCCTGCGTCCAGCCCCACAGGAACGTTGTGTTCCTTCGTTCAGGCCCAATTGGGACGTACGTCCCAGCCTAACAACAACGTAGAGTTCCTACATCATGCTCAACATGGACGTTGAGACTCTTCGTCTTAGCCCAACCCAGACGTTGAGTCTCTTCGTCCCAGTCCACCAGAGACGTTAAGTCTTGTCGTCTGGGCCCAACACAAACGCCAAGTCTCGTCGTCCAAGCCCACCATCAACGCACAAATTCAATGTTCTAGCCCATATGGACGTTACTATTCATCGTACGTGTCCATCTGGGACGTTGCTATTCATCATCCTAGTCCATTGGGGACGTTAATATTCATTGTCTATGTCCATTATTTTTGTTTCAACGTCAATCGCATACAAAAAAAAAATTATAAATCGTTTCATACTAATTCGATTCATATTGGGCAACAACTAATTTTAGGCATTGTCCGATTCAAGCGAAAAAAATTACAATTCCATACATTATTAAGAAGTTAATTAGTTAACTTACCGATGATTCGTCGCTAGGCATTGATTTAGATGGTTCATTGTTTGACAATGAATCCGATTAATAAGTCTTCAAGTTTATTTTTTTTTTTGTTTATTGTTTGGGAGGATTATGAAAGAGAAAAAATTAGAGAAAAAGTGAGGAGGATAGTGATTATTTTTTTTTTTTTTTTAAAATCGTCCGTGACGATTTGTTAGTAAACGTGGACAACCAAATTAGGTTATGTGATTCCTCACCAACGATGCTTCCTCCTTTCAGTTCTATCACCAAATCGATTTCAATTTTACCCTAATTTACTCTCCTCTCACCATCACTACCACCTCCGACCAATACCACCACCTTCGGCCACCGTCCTCGCCGCCGGTCATCAACACGACTTTCTGCTTCCTTTTCTTTTCGTTTCTGTCTCCTACGTCGCTGCCACAGTTCCGTCTTCTACCTTGCTGCCACCGCCCCCTACACCTCTTTGTTGCTGCTGCGACCATAAACGCCACCGCCACCGCCACCGCCACCGCCTCCTATACCTCTGGTAACCCTCCTCCTTTCCTCCTTTTTTTTCCTTTTTGGTACTTCTGCAAATGTGACGATTATGGTGATGATTTCAGTTTTTGTTCTGTCTCTATATTTATAAAGCTCGGTCGATTTTATGGGAACACTCAATTTGCGTATTGATGTGATTTGGCTTGATGAACCCGTATAGTGAACTCTAGCGCAATGTTACGGTTTTGCAGGACACAGACGGTTAAGAAATTAATCGAGATTTGCATTAGTGAACTAATTAATCGAGATTTAGCCTTGACAACAACACAATGAAGGGATTTTAGCTTAGTCAAACTAGTCGAAACATGCTGTATGTTGTAGCTTAGCCTGAGACAAGAAATTTCAGCCCAAGTTATGTTGCCTCATACCGCGTCATACTATTGAATGCTACAAGTACGTATGAAATCTCACAGCAAGCCAAATAAATGACTTCCTTAGTATGATTAGAGTAATGTCGTCGAAGTTTCTTTCCGTGTGTGTTGAATGCCAATTCATTATTTCACATCGATGGATTAAGAGTCTTTGTGACGGAAAGTGACCATACACAGTGACAGAGGCTTGTGACGGGTTATCCGTCACGAATCCGCTTTTTGTGATGGGTTAGCTTTTTACTGACGGATTTTTCCGTCACTGAGCCGATTTTTCTAGTAGTGGGAGACTGTCTAAATTGAATAGATAGGAGACTATCTTGAATAAATAGATAGGAGACCGTCTCACATTATAGGATAGGAGACCGTCTCAATTGAATTGAATAGATAAGAAACTATCTTGAATAAATAGATAGGAGACCGTCTCACATTAAATAGATAGGATTTTGTCTCATCGTCTTGCATTATAAGGAAATGAGACTAAAATCAACCTGTGTATCTCAAAACCTAATTTGCCATGCCAATATTAATGAGATTGATATTAATAGAGGAATCAATGAAACGAGTCTCTTTAATTCTTCATCTAAATAACATCAAATTAAGGAGTGCTCTATATCTGTGTTACCCCGTGGGTGTCGAGTGTCAAACCCGGCTATTTTGTGCGAATTTTTCAATTTTTTTGGTCTAAAATGAAGTTTCGAAGTGTCATGTCGGTATCGACACGATAGGTGTTGGACACGCGACACGGGAGCTAAGTGAAGTGTCAGAGTAACATAGCTCTATATATGTGTGCAAAGACATAACAGACATTGCGATATGTACTAGGCTACTAGCCAAGTGAAAGGAGGCAGCATGAAAAAAAAAAAAACCATTAATACAAACAGGGATTTACTGAGCCGCAAAAACCAATCAACTTTACAACTAAATTGTTCAATGCAAATCCTAATAATTGTACCTTCAAAATTAGTACCTGATAAATGGTGTATTATCCATGACCATCAATCAATAAACATGAGACGAATGCCATGCCTTAACGCCAGGAGGATCTTCACAATAAAAGTCATTTGGGCACTTAAGGACATATTAATCTATTTCAAGCAACATATTAGAAATCAAAAGCATTATAGTAATATAATACATGATATGACCCTTCCAGATTCTTCCATTAGAGATAAAACTTATATGCATGATAATAATAAAATCATTGATCATTGTCCACCTAATGAATCAATGATAAAACTTACAACACAAATAAGAGTAATTAGCCCATATGATTTATGATGAGCTATGTAGTAAACTTTTTCTTGTTAATCGAAATAAAAAAGTTTAAACATGACGCTTAGATCGTAGGGTAGGGTTCGTGTTAATAACGTGTTATAGAATAAGAAAGAGAGAAGAAATTGTAGAGGAACTTAGAGAAAATAAGCAATTAGATTAAGAGAGGGAAGAGAGAGTCATCTTATTCATTCACATATGAGGTATATATAATACATACCCAAAAATCCAGACTCGGTAACTAATATTTCATAACAAATTCAACATACTTATTAAATAAAAACAAAATTGATAATAAACGACAAAAAAATATAATGAATAATAGAAAATTATAGTTTCGGATCGGATAACCAAAATTACGCCTCGAATCACATAATACCAAATCTTAACATTTGAAAGTGAACAATTTCCAAACCCCTAATTTGAGAATCTCAAATCCCTAACTTAAAATTCCCTCCTATTCTTTCATTCATTCATTCATTCAGTATTCACTTAAATCCGCAATCCCACCTCCATCTTCATACTCTGAGAATCCTTAATTCGTGCTTTAAAATTGGTATGTCATTCTTATGTTCCTCATTTTATTACTGTTTGTTATCATCTATTTCTGCTGTAAATATCAAATTTCATATGTTTGTTTTAATTACCCGTCTTTTTTTTTTATTTGATTGATTTTAGTTTCTGGGGTTTAATTTCTTGCATAATTAGTTAAAAAAAACCCAGAAATTATGTCATGAAATGTTTTAGTTCAGTTTTACCGCTTGCTGGCCAGCATTTTAATTGAGCGGTAGGGGAAGTTGCGGTCAGAGAGGACGGATAGGAATTCTTGTCCGACAGCGCCGATGACACCGACGACAGCGAGGGTGGATCCGTCTTGGGTAAGGTACATGCGGGTGACGGTGCGAGGGAGGGTGACATTGATTGGGTTGAGGGTGGTGCGGTGGTAGGTTGGGTTGTTGGGGGGGGGTGTGAGGAATGGTGTGTGGAGTTGACTGCGGAGCATCATGGTGGAATTCATGCTTTTGACGGTGGCGGAGGAGTTCAAATGGTGTTAGGTGTATTGTATACGGACATTACTGAATACTGAGTCAATATCTATTCGGGTTTGTCTAGGCTTTGGGTAGTTGGGTTGGGTTGGGTTAGTGGTATACGGAGTAACAGACTACTTGAGAATTTTAAGTAATGGTTTCGTATTACTTGATGTATTAAATGCCATGAATTCTTGTTTAAGACCGTGTATTCGTCTTAAATTTAAGACGGGTAATAGAATGAATAAGATAAAAGCAGAATGCAAAAAAAAAAAAAAAATTGTTATATATGTTTAACTGTTTAAGTGGGATGTTATTTAATCTGTTCTAATGACGGATACCTCCGTCTTATTGGAATCAGAATAATGAATGTCAGGGGAAGAAGCGACGAAGGTCGTTTTCCAATAAGTTGCGTCGTTTGTTTGATTGAATTGATTGGATTAATATTCTTGTCTCTTGAAATTTCTAAACTGCCCATTTGTTCTCTCCTTTTAACGTGGACTACTTATTTAAGTTGTAACTTGGAATTGAATTTGATTTTTAAAAAAATTAAAAAATTAATTAGGTCATATTTTTTCTGATTTAATTTTATCTCATTTTAATTTAGTTGGGTTGGGTTGGGTTGGGTTAGGTTAGTGTTATGCAGTTTCAACAATTGAAATGGGGTGAAACTAGGTGTGTGAAGGGAGTAACTATTTTTAAAACTTAGTACCTTTAAATTGACAACTTTCAAATTTTGATGGCAGTGGCAACCCTAAAACCCGAACTCTCAACATCTCATCCCCTTCCCCTTGTTCTATGTTTGTACCTATTTTTACGATTGCTTCTCTTTCATTTCACAGTTTCACCAAATCTTGAATCTTCAAAATTCTTAATACTCGGAGATGAAAGCTTTGAGAAGTCTGAGAAACGCATCAGTTTTCTGGCTAAAACCCTACAAATCCAGAAACCCCACATTTTTGTCCCATTTTTTCTCTTCACAACCTCAATTTGATCACCCCTCCAATTCATCATCAAATGCAAATGCTGCTTGTTCATCCTCGGATAATGAGAGTGACCATGAACCTTCCGATTTCAACAGTGCGGATTTCACCCTTCCACCTCAAAACCCCCTAGAAAATGAAAATGGGGGGAGGATGATTTGGGATGAAAAGTACAGGAATAAAGTTCTGGGTAAGGTGTTTGATGAGGATGTTAAGAAAGGTAATGAGGAGAGAGGGAATGAAGAGAGGAAGAAGGCACTTGCAAGGACGCTTCTGGAGGCGGCCCTTACGAAACCCGATGATGATGAAGAGGACGATGATGATGAGGATGAGGAAGTTGATGTTGATGATCAAATGAGTGTCGCTGTTGGGATTATTGGTGCTCCCAATGCTGGTAAATCAGCACTTACTAATAGCATGGTTAGCTTCTTTCTTTATTTCCACCTTTCCTTTTTTTTTTCTTTTTTTTTTTTTTTTCTGTCTTATTATTTCAGGTTTATCATATTATCTCAGAATATGCAAATTAGTATGCATCATGATTCATCTGCTGATATTTGCACCTCTTTAGTGAACCCAATATGTAAAATTACATGTTACCGAGTATGGATTTTTCTCTTTGGGGGTCTGAAACACCAGTAAGGCAACCATTGTTGGAGCAGCAAGCATATTCTTGTGGCGCAACGTAGCTTTCTGCTGTTTTCTCTTTCCTATATACTAACGAGTAATTTGTTGGGGCAAAAATTTACCTGAAGGAGCCATTGTTGGCTGTCAGCAGTCTATTTTCTCGATCATTATTTTATTTGTACAAGTAATATTTCGATGTCATTGTTGTCTGCTTGGTATAACGAGCAAACAAATTAGTCTTGGCTAACATCCTTTTCTTATTCTGTTGTCTCATGAACTGCAGGTTGGCACTAAAGTTTCCGCTGTTTCACGAAAGACAAATACAACTACTCATGAAGTATTAGGAGTTATGACAAAAGGCGACACTCAGATTGTATGTCTTTTAGTCTATTTGCTTATTTTGTTTTGCTTACACTTTCTTCAAAATTGTCTTAAGAATGATGGTGACCCAATATCATAAGCAGTTGTAATTATAAGAGTTTACCCTTCCCCATTTGAATAGATGACCATATAACAATTTTTGATAAAATAAGTGAAGAAGATGTATGCAAATACTAGCATGCCTGATGATTTATGCGTGGTTCATATTCCTTTTGTTGGTTTGTATTGTCTTCATGTTTTAAAGCTATGTCCATGTATGGGTGTTTTGTCTTAATATTGCAGGTTTTGTTATTTTCTAATGCTGTGATATACAGTATTGCTATCCTTTCAGTTTGCATATGAAGACCCTTTGTTCTCCTTCTCTTCTGTAATGATTTGATAGTTTCTTATTTTCTATGAAAAATACATTATTTTTATCCTTCCACAATAACCAAGGATCTAAGTTTTTGTGAGGAGTTTGGCAAGTTTTAGGGGTTCTGTGATCAAAATATTCTGCTTTCCTGTGCAGTGTTTCTTTGACACTCCAGGACTCATGCTAAACCAAAGTGGATTTCCGGGAAAAGATGTTAAAGCTCGCGTTGAGTGTGCCTGGAATTCTGTTAACGAATTTGATGTACTCATAGTCATTTTCGATGTTCACCGACATCTTAAAAAGTAAGTTTCTGACATGGTCTTGGCTGTGCACATGAATGAGCTCTATTCTTTATATCCTAGTGAATGTACATTAATGAAAATGAACTAACGACCATTAACAATAGGTTGTAATGTTAATTTCACACTTTGAATAGCTTTCTAAGGGCAATTTCGGAGTGGTAATACGTTCACGTATTCAACTATTCAAGAAAGTAAACGCTTGATGTTTGAAAGCCTAGTTTGATAATTACATTATGTTCTATTTGCTCATAAATTTTACACTAATGTTGTTTGATAGTTGATTCTACCGCCATCCTAAATTAATATGCCCATTTGGCTTGGGTGATGTAATATTTTTGGGTTTAAGAAAAATATATGTAATGTAAAATTTTTGACCATGAATTTTTGGTTTTAAGAAAAAAATACAACCATGTCACTTTGACCATGAGTTTTTGAAGTATATGTAATGCAATAATTTTGGGTTTTAGAAAAAAGAAATTGTGGTTTTTGTAGATTTTGAGATAATAATATCGGTCGAAGTCGACATCCTTTGAGTTTGAAAGTAAAATGGTAACAATATAAATGATATAGGCCTTTTGGGATTTTCTCAGTTGTACTCATGAACTATTTAGGTTTCTAAGCCGCATCCCTCTTCTTGTGCAAAAAAAATTTGGCTGATCATAACTCTCGACTACGATGTTAGAAGTTGGTACTTTTTTTCAAGCCAAAGATCTTGTAATGCAATGAATTTGAGAAATAAAAAAACAGCGCCTTTTGAACTCGTACCGTGGAGTTATTGACAACTGACCATAACTCCTGGCAATGAGTTCTAAAAGCAAGAACTGGTTGTATTTTTCAGACCAAAGATCTCATAAAGAATGTTAATTTGAAAAAACAATCTCCGCTTTCTGAACTCGCAGCCAGGTGTTATGGTAAGTCAATGTGTTTTCTCACAAAGAGGATAGAAATCTAAATAGTTCAAGTGTACAAGAGAGAAAATCCCTTGCCTTTTTTGTTACTTCTGTCATAGCAGCACAGGCGGTTAGAATAATTAGATAAGTTAATTCTGAGCATCACTCTGCTCTACCCTGTAAAATCCACATCCATAGTTTGTATTGATCTGTTCAACATATCTACTATGTGCATATATTTCGGTTAATTTTTTCAAACTTTCCCCTGATATCAGGCGTGATACAAGAGTTGTAAAACTAATTGAAAGGATGGGGTCGGAACCGAATCCAAAACAGAAGCGGGTACTATGTATGAATAAGGTTGACTTGGTTGAAAAGAAGCAATTGCTTAAGGTTTCAGAAGAATTTAAGGATCTGAAAGGATATGAAAGGTACATTTATCTTCTATGTTTATGTAACGCGAAGTGTGGTTGTGCAAATACAAGAGGCAGTTGTTTGATCTGATTCTTATTTTCAGTGTCTTCATGATATCTGGGCTCAAGGGTTATGGAGTGCAGGATCTTACTGCCTATTTGATGGATCAGGTATTGCCTTACTGGATTTATGTTATATGTTATAACCTTATAACTGTTCATTGGCCATAAGAACCCGCCAAAGCGTTCTTAGGAGGTTTGTAACAGACAATACTTGATAATTTATGTCCGTGTATATTTTTTTTTTTTTGTGTATGCGAGGCAATCCTCATATTTCACTTTTGGATGAGCTGTTAGTTTCTTTTACTGAATAGATTAATACAGTAATAAATAAGGAATAGGGTTATTTGATAAGCATAATTCCAACTATGTGTGACCTTCTTATAATAATCTCATAATAAACCGCACTATTATACCCATCTTCTCGTAATAGACTTGAGTATTTGTAGCCTGTTATTATAGGTAAAAGATGACTGGCATAGCAAATTAAAAGAATATTAAGAACTTTATAATTTTGTCACTGTTAATCACTCTTTTTATTTCCTTTCAATCTCCATCTTCTTTCTCCCCTTCATCTTCTTCCTTCTTATTGTTTCTCACTTTCAATTTTGCACTAATTCAGAAGATAACATTGACCCAGATGAGTTAATTGAGTGTTCTCAATTTGGTATCTCTTAGTCTTCTGGGTAATAGGTTTCTTCCTTGTTCAACCACAAAGCTCACTTTCATTTTCTATTTTCAATGCAGCCAAAGACTCATCATTCTTTATTTTGGATTACGATTGAATAAGGCAAAATGACTTACGAAACCAGTTGTTTTTTATTGTGAAGTGGCAATCATTCATTGTAGTTCTCGATGCAATGTCCTTCTAAGTCATTTGGAGACAACCTCTTTGTGTTTCTAACATAAGAGTAAGGCTGCATACATGCGTCCAGCCTTTACTCATTTGCGGGATCCCTTGAGGCTTTGGGGTAATGTTGTTAATGTGTTTTTGTATTTTACACAAGAATTATTTGACATAGGCTTTGGGGTTGTTATTGCGTTTTTATGCTTTACACAAAATTTATTTGACATAGATGTTTTTATCATTTTTTTCTCCTATACTAAATCGTGAATGGTTATGAGGAAATAAGCAACAAGCTAACAAACACTCTACAGAGTACTCTTTGTTTTGATAGCTAGTATCAGATATAGACCCAACAAGATTGATTCAATCCAAATGACCTAAGACGGAAAATAAAACCCGCAAAAGCATAAGAGCCAAAATCTGAATTAGCCCAACTCCACCGCATCCTTGCTGGACCTGAAATTGACCCAACCAAATATTAGCCTCTCCAAAGTCACCTTAAGTGCCCCGAAAAGTCTAATTTTAAGTGAAGCTTAACATTCTATTTTTTTTTTTTTTTGGTGAAAGGTAAGATTATCGTTAAAATCACAACAAAACAATTACACACCATCCATTTTACATCACACATTCAAGAGGCCAAAGCTACACAGATATTACATAAATTTAATAGCCTTAATCCACTCTTTATCACGCCTAGGAATAAAGCAATCCATGCATGCTACAATCCTCGACTTCACTTCCCTACTAATGATTTTCAAGACAGTTGCAGGCCTACAAATGCATCCTTCCATTCTTGCCTTGTTTTTCTGGATCCAAATGTGGTAATACACTGCCATGAATGCACACAGAGTTATATCTTTCCTCATATTAGACCATGGCCTTCCAGCAATCCATGCCATAGTATTCACCCTAGGCACTCTGATATGAAGTAAGTCTGCCATACCCTCAATCAGCTGTGCACTGAATGAACATTGCTGGAAAATATGTTGATGACTTTCACATTCAACCCCACATAACCAGCAGTCCCAAGCAGATCCCCAAGTTAAACAGTTTTTCCTTCACCTGGCAAAGCTTCCCTTGCAATAAGCCAATTAATGAAGCTATGCTTTGGGATATTCCACTTATTCCAGACAAACTTGTGCCAGTTAACTTCCTGAAATTTAGGCCTCAGCCATCCATAACCCACAGCAACAGAATAACCATTTGACTGAATAATCCATTGACCATCCCTATACCCCTAGGAGTAACCTGAAATCCAAGATGATAACTAGACAGCAAAAACAAAACATCTGAAATTGACCCAAGATCTGAAATGACCTGACCAGAAACGAAATGTATACTAGACACAAAATGTCTCGACTCGAATTGACTAACCTGGCCCAAACCCTACCCGAATGACCCGTTTGCCATGTCCAATTACAGCCCCCTATATCTTGTGAGTTTTGACTTTTGACCATTGCATGGCTATTGAGCTGGAAGTTTTCAGATTGTTATAACAATTGTTTGATTGTTTGTGAATATCATGCCTAGTTTAGCTTAAAGCCTTAAATGTGATGTGTTCTTACGTAGAAAATCATGCTTATTGGCCTGGAGTAGTTTAGTGCAGTGTGGTCGGATGCAGGGGCGGACCCAGGATTTCAAGCCTGGGGTAGCTAAAATTTTAAGTGTATAATTGTTAAAGTCTCGAAAAAATGTATTGCCATAACTGCTAATTCAAAATACAAACTCACAAGTACCAATCAAGTTAACTCTCCATACTAACTTAAAAAGTCTCATTATATAATTTATGGCTTATTTGAATTTTACTTTTGGACTTCAATTTTGATTTTTATAGCTTTGTGATAAAAAAAAAACAAACCATTGCTACATAATGGCTTAAACTTTTCAAATTTTAATTCGATAACTTATCTTCATTTTATATTCGATACAATTTTGATACTTTATTTACGATTTAGAAAAAAATAACCATTTATTACGAATATAATTATCATGTAAAATAGAAAACAAAGTCACTAGTACACAAATATAATGCATCAGTAATTTGAAAAATTGCAATAAACTACAAATTAATTAAAAGAGAGAAGCTAATTATTGAATTGTTAAGTTGGGAGCTTAAACGAAATTTATTTGACATTCCTAATTCATTTAATGAGGGCAATGATATAAGGAAGTGACATTATGTAGTTAGCAAGGCTCGAACCGGGGCCAAAATGCTTGGAGTCCCAAATGATTTACCACTAAGACACGCTAATTATAATATCTCCTACTGTCCTACATACCTTTTGTCTTATTTATCTACAAATGGTCAGATTTGGGGTAGCAGACTATTATTGTTAAACTATGTTTTTTTTCTATTGGGTAGCGGCGGCTACCTATTAGGTCCGTCTCTGGTAGGATGGATATTGTTCTGTTGATCTACATAGTTGTATTACTTGTTTAGTGTGGACTATTGGCATCGGTTATCTACTATCTATCTGCTTCCCTTCTATTACTTTTCAAAGCTTTTTTTCTATTTATGGTCTCTTACTTCTGCCTTTCGGCATTCTATAACTGGTTTTGTCTCTCTAAAATAGTTGGCATATTCTTTGTTCCACTTTCTTTCTGAAGTATTGTCTTTGCATTTTCTAAAAGAGGTGACATCAGATCTCATGGTATACTGTCTACAAATGTATGGTAGAGGTTATCAGAAACCAAAGCAGGTTTGGGCTGGGCAATACATTAAAAGCAGCCCAAATGTGTAGATCTACATTGTAGGCCTAAACATAGCCCAAGCGCGCTAAAACCGCGTTTTCAGCATTTAATGTATGTCATTCACTAATAGGCCAAGTACTGCAGTTTGTAGTCTGGCACCATTCTTAATAAATACTCCGTATCTTTTATAAGTTATTTCATTTGCTCGTCATATAGGCAGTCAAAAGACCTTGGGATGAAGATCCATTATCAATGAGTGAAGAAGTTATGAAAAACATATCACTGGAGGTAGTCCGCGAGAAATTGTTAGAACATGTGCATCAGGTAAATCTTATTTCTTTTATTTGTGCCTTTTACTTGGTTCTCCTCCAATAGGTATGTTTTGATGCTCTCCTGTGTAGTGCTTGCAAGAGGCTTTATTTATAAACCAAACACTATTATACACTGTATGCAGGAAGTCCCTTATGAGGTAGAACATCGGTTAGTGGACTGGAAAGATCTTAGAGATGGTTCGTTGAGGATCGAGCAATATTTTATAACTAATAAAGAAAGCAAGCGCAAGATTCTTGTTGGGAAAAATGGCTCAAAAATCGGGTATGTTATGACAGTATTAGCTGAGTGATCACTGCTCCTATACAAATTTCTATTCATGCCTTGTAATTCTTGTTCTTTAATTTTCCGAATATTATTAGACAAACCAGCATATCAATCCCCTATATACTAAAAGATTAACACATCTCCAAATTCTCCCACTTAAATTTCCCGCCTAAGTGATATTCTATGGACAATATTAATTTCCTAATTAATTAGTGTTCACTATCTATATTTACTATTAAACTATATTTATCTCCTAATTAATTTTATAACATCAATTATTATTTACCTCTTACATAAATAAGGCTAATAAAATATGTCCTTGCAATTATATATGCAAATTTTCTACTCTTTTCAAAACGGAGGTAAATTGCATTAGTTTAATTAATTGTCAAATTCTCTAATATCTGTATTTAAAATACCGTGCATTTGCACGGGGACTACACTAGTTTCACATCAATTTATTAATCTCAACTAACTTTGTGCATATATCTGCATCTAATATAATTTCTTTTTGGGCCATTGCAATGGTTGCATATATATATGTTTTTCTCATCCGAAATTATCAGAATATCCAAAATGGCGCTAGATCCCATTAGTATATTTTTTAAGTTTAAACTATTAAGGACTTCAAGATATTCTGCTTCTTGAAATGGCCTAAGGTCCCCACATGTATGTTGTATATGGTCCTCGTGATGTTCGTTCCAAAATCTCTATATATGTACAGCCTGCTGACAGGGAGTATAATCTATGCAAGGGCTATTTTGTGGACTATATATCTGATAACACAGTGCACTTTTCCCTAGTTCTAAAGTGTCGAGAATGAAAAATTTAATTGAAACCTAGACGATGAACCTCTCTGGTCTTGACTCTGAAAAATTGGGTCGGGTCTGGTTGCATGTCTACTCTTTTTAAGTTTTCCCAGCTTGGTTGCTTATGCAGTAATTATCCTTATTAACAACATTGACTACCTGTGTTTTTTCTTGGCTGCTTGTTTAGTCTGATTTATCTGATTGTTTGTGCATGTTCGTTATAGACGGATTGGCATTGAAGCTAATGAAGAACTTAGAGCAATCTACAAGAGAAATGTCCATCTTATCCTTCGCGTCAAACTGAAATAGCAAGTTTACTGGATGGAATTTGCTTAGCGGCCATTTCCGAAGCTCTTGAAATCGGTCTTCATGGCCTAATGTCGCAATGTCTCGCAGCTGATGCCATCTCAAAGTTTTGACGGCGCTGTCTTCATGGCCTAATGTAGCTGTAACCTTAGAAACCTTTACGCAGTGGTAGAGTAGTAGCGGTAGAGTTTTGACGGCGCTGTCCAAATCTAATACCATGGTTGTATATAGGGATGGCAATGGGAATGATACTGCCCAAATCCTGAGATCCAGATCCTACGGACCGGATATGCATTGCAATATCTTAGATCCAATGGATAAGGATATGAATATGGATCGTATGGTCGAGATCCAAATCCTATCCTTAGATCCATTTTTATTTCATTTTTTTGAATAATAAGTTAAATAATTAGTAAAACCATATACTTTGTTTTTGTAATATTTTTTTCATAAATCAACATGATTTTTTTGGTTAAAAAAATACCTTTTTAGTATTATTGTAATTTCAGATAAGACTTTATTTTTATGTTTTTATAATTTTAGCTTTATTATTTGTATCTAATAGAGAAAAATGTTATGTTACATAGCAATAAAATCCAAAAATTAATTTTCATATATTATAAGAGGGAATTTTCTTTTACTATAACCACAAATTCTTATTGAAGACGGACAATATCCATCACAAGCTGAAGACGGATAGTGTCTCTCTCACAATATGTAAGTGACACTATCCATGAGAATTTCAGATCTTGTAAATATGGGCCGGATTTGAATCTTATAGAATTCCATTCTGGATCTTATCCATCGCCATCCCTAGTCATCAACGTCTATATCTATCAAACTATATTAATAAAGGAAGTTTTTTTCAAGCGATTATAGAGTCTCCAACCTTCGTAAAACCGTCAATAAATTAAATAATGATAAATAACTAAAAAAATCAAATAATAATCACACAAATAGGATTATATCCAGATGTATATGAGTATCGTATTTCCAATACAAATTTAATTGAATTTATATGTAATTTTTTTGAGCTTTTAAAATTTTTGATTTATATTTTAATTTTTTAGGTGTTCAAATTAAAATGTTATTCAGTTTATATGTATTATTTTGAGTTTCAATATAATATTTTGAGCTAAAATTTTCTTATAAAGGCGATAAGATTCTTTTCAATAAAGCTCGTAAAATGTATATATAAGCTCAAATCCTTTGCTGTAAAGCTCCAAATCTATACTACCAATGTATACATCTAGTTGTATAGTCCACTAATTGTAATAATCATCCTTATCGCATCAGAGTCCTGTTAACTACCAAATCCTATACGATATACTTGTAAAGTAAATGTCTTTGACTTCAAATGTATAGTCCTAATTACATGCACACACGTATAATTGTATAAACAAAGATATACAATTATAATTCTTATTATTGTTTCCTTTTGATTTTCTTCCTATAGAGTTTAATGTAAGATAAAATTCTACTTAAATCAAACCTAAATTGTGTATTGTGTATTGTGTATATAACTATAGTCTATATATACACAACATGGGGTATCCCCTCCGTTAATTCTTTTTCTACATTGTAGTTATTTATATCACTATCCCACAACTGCTATATTGCTCTATATTATTTTTGTTGATTTATTTATGATTTTAGTTATTATTACTAACCTTGGTAATTTTTGTATATTGATGCAGGTAGATGATAAGTTGTGTTAGGAATATGTTGAAGATTATTGGAATATTGTGTTATTATTAGATTAACATATAATTAGTACATCTCTTTATTAGCACTAATGTAGCTTTATTTTTAGGATAACCAATCGTTTGGTTTTACCTAGTTCTTGGTTCCTCTTAGGTTGTATAAATTCATCAATTCCTTTTGGGAGAAGCAGAACAACATTCGTRCAAAACTACTACTTTGTCCAAACTCTTGTTTGTCTTTTTCTATATGGTATCAGTTGGGTTTCGCATTCTCGAATCCTAACCATGTCAGGCGAATTAATACCCAATCCCACGCCGCATATCACCAAACCCGTCTACGCTCTTTCTCATTCCGATGGAGTCTCTGCCAAAATAACTCATGTGGTGTTGACAGGCTCGAATTACACGGAATGGGCTAAAGGTTTTCGTAATGGATTGGGGGCAAAAAGGAAGCTGGGTTTCGTTGATGGTTCCCTCAAGCAACCGGCGGAGGAGTCCGAGGACCTGGACGATTGGTCCACTGCTAACTGCACGGTAATTGCTTGGATTTTTAATACTATTGATCCCACACTTCGATCGTCCATATCATATCGCGATACGGCGGTGGAATTATGGGACGATATCCGTACTCGTTTTTCTCGTGGAAATGGCATAAAAGTGTATCATTTGGAATCGGAAATTTCCGATTGCAAACAACGAGATGATGAATCTGTCATGGAGTTTTATGGTAGATTAAAGAAACTTTGGGATGAYGTCAATGATTATGACGCCCTTCCGACTTGTGATTGTACCGGTTGTCGGTGTAATATTTCCGTCCAGTTACGCCAGCGTCGTGAAACGAGGCAAACTCGGAAATTTTTAATGGGTTTACTTCCTTGTTATTCAACTGCTCGTTCTAATATCTTGGGTATCACACCGTTACCTTCCTTGGATTCTGTGTACTCTCGTATCGTGCAGGAAGAAGAAGTACGCCATATTACCCAGGAGACTCCCTCGGCCATGGCGCTTGCGGTTCAAAACAGTGGGCAGGGGACAAAACAGGGGAAGCCACGTCTGAAGTGCTCCCACTGTCAGAAACCCGGCCATAGTGAACCAAACTGTTGGGATAAGTACGGCTATCCGGAGGGTCGTGGGCCACGTTCTGGTTCTGGTGCGGTCTCTCGAACAGGGGCGAGCTCGTCAAYTGCTCAAACTAATGCGGTGTTCGGTGAACCCGCAATTGATGCTAATCATATTCGTCTTCATGGTAAGCACACGGTCACTTGGATTGTCGATACAGGTGCTTCTACCCATGTGTGTGGAGATTTTGATCTATTGGTTGAGTGTGTTAAAATCGCCCCCCTTGCAGTCGGTTTGCCGAACGGAGCACGTTTAAAAGCCACTCATCGTGGCAAGGCCAGAATTAATACTGCTTTCACGTTGGATGATGTGCTTTTTGTGCCAACTTTTACTTGCAACCTTTTGTYCGTTTCACAATTATTAACTTCCCAACATGTGTGTATCAATTTCACTACATCTACTTGTATTATTCAGGACCGTATCTTGAAGACGAGGATTGGTGAGGGTGCACTCATAGATGGACTCTATCATCTGCCTATGGAAAAACCAAGACGTGTCAACGCAATCGAAGCTGCTGGGAATGTCGGTCTATGGCACAAACGGTTAGGGCATCCATCTTTTAAGGCAATGGAGTGTTTTC
>VHZZ01014959.1:24908-35403 GCA_009801015.1 Silene noctiflora
CGTTTGGTTTTACCTAGTTCTTGGTTCCTCTTAGGTTGTATAAATTCATCAATTCCTTTTGGGAGAAGCAGAACAACATTCGTACAAAACTACTAATTTGTCCAAACTCTTGTTTGTCTTTTTCTATACGACTCGAATGTCAATTGACTCTTTTACAAGGTCTAGTGTTTAGTACACAATAAGATGAACGTGTGTGCTACTACTTAGTCTACACTCGATCTAGTCTATGAGGATATAGTACAGCTGAAAATAAGGTGTACAAGTGTCAAAATGTAAGAGGGTGAAGTCATCAAGTGACTACACTCATGTCTCCAACCTGTAATTGTTAAACAAGTGTATTGCCATGTTTTATTGGACGTCATTGCGTATTGCATAGCTCTCATTTTTCTTTTTCTATTTATATATTGTCGCTCCACTATGTCATACTTTCTTTGATCAAGATTTTTGTCACCATTTTAAACCTTTATGAAATGTGCAACATAGCTTACAATATTTCTCAAAACTAAAGGAGACTTCCATCATTTTGCGTAATTTCCTTAATTCCTTTACTCTCCCGTCTTTATCCTTTGTCATTTACCAAATCAGAATGCATTGGAATTAAATTTTGATAGACACACACATGAAGGTAGCATGCATAGAAAACAACTTTTGGTATTAATCTCATTGAAATTAAAAAGAGATTCTATACTTTTAACTTTGGGTATTGATTTTACCAATATACTCCCCCTTTCTCGGTGATTTGTTTGTCTATTTCATTTTGTGTCTCAGTCAATTGTTTGTCTATATTTTAGGAGTGTGTTTAATGGGCAATTGGATCATGTATATTTAATTTAGTCCACTTATCATCTAATAATTAGTCTCCTCCTCTTTTCTTGGTTTTTGTGCTGAAACCAAATGCAAACAAATGATTGGAGCGGATAGAGTATATTTTATTCATTAGAGTACACAGTTTACCATATTTAGAGTTTGGTAAACAATATATTGAAAAAGCATATGTTGGGGCAATATGCTATTATGCTGTTTACCCCAACATATTGATTAACAACTTAGCATATTCTAAATTAGGAAAATTTACCCGATATTATAAAGAAAACTAACAATATGTTAATCTTAACCTCTTACCAAACACTTACACTAATTCTGCTAATTAAAATATGTTGATCAAACCTTGTAATAAAATCTGTCATTTATAATTTGCTTTTATAATCTGTTTATACTGAAATTAATCCGCTGTTTACCGTAATCAAAGAAATAAGGGTTGAAAACTCAAAGTTGCCTTAAATTTAAAGAATTTTTTACTAGATCAACTACTCTCTCTGTCCCAATAAATAATTTTACATTTAATTTATTTTATGAAAGAAAAATAAAGCAAATGCAAATTATTAACGGTGCATCTTGGAAACACTAGAAAGCTCGAGGCACCTTCTTGATTTACTATATCTATCTCTCTTTGGAATACATATGGATTTCACTTCACTTAGAAAGTTAGAATTTATTTGTGTTTGTGGACATTTTCTTAGTAGGGTTGTTTTTCCATTTCATTTCTTGGCCTTATTATATCTAGTGACCAATATCAGATTTGACGTTTCTCTTGACTGGGACGCTCCATTTGCCTACTAATAATCCAAATCTAACCATTGCTATCACACCAACATATTATTCACGATCATATATATACATATTACTTGTGGGAATTATAAAGGACTTATTAAATACAGATATCAATTAGTTTAATTGGTAAAGTTATGAATAATTTGAGTTTGAACCAGTTGCGAAGCTAGGACGTTGCTGGGGAGAGAAATTTCAATGCGAGCGAATGAGTCATGGTACTCCGTATAAGTTAAACTTGAAAAAAAAATAGGACAATTTTAAAATTGTCGTAATTTTAATTGAGTCGGCTACCCATTTCCTAGCTCCTCCATTATTTCGAATTCCGTCAATATCAAAATCGCCATCGTGACTCCCTCTACACCAAAAATACATAAAGATCTTAATAAAAATAAAATAAAAAAAGAGGTGTTTTGCATCCAAAAGCCAAACCAAACTTTATAAAGAAAAATATAAAAGATAAAGATTGATGTGATATAAAAGAGTGATAATGGTATGAACATATACCAAAAACCAATGTTGTTAAATGCACGTAACCTTCATATCATCTTCAAACAACGTGTGGCTATTACTGAATTAATAAAGTAATTAGCAGGTAGTGATATCTCTTAATCACACTCTCCATCATGTTTATTACTTTTAATTATCTTGTTCAAATCAATTGATGTCATCCCTCTCAAACTATTTGGCCTTTTACTTGTTGGAATATTGCAATATAGCACTAATAACTTAACAAGCATTTGTTTTGCTTCGTTTCGAAATATATACTCCTATAGCTCTATCTATGTCAAGAAACATTGAGACGGGTCGTGTATTAAATGATGATCGCAACAACGAGGAGGAGGTGGAGGAGGATGAGATCGAGTTCAGAGACATCCACGCAATGATACCAACAGCTCCAATAAGCCGAAGGTCATCCAATATGTCGGTAGCAAGCGAGGCGACTAACTCGAGCGAGAATTTTACGACCATGAGTCGGGAGTTTAACGCGCTGGTGTTGGCTGGATCGAATATAGCGCCACAGAATTTGGATAGGATCGGGGAAGACGAGGAAATTAACAATGCTTTGGCAATTGTGCCGGATAATAATCCGATGCCTGATAATAATGAGAGTTTTACTCAGAATTATACGCGGCTTGTTAGTAATAACAATAATAATAATAATAATAATAATAATAATAATAATAGCAGCAGCGCGAGTGGAGCAGGGGTGGTGGCAGGGGATGTAGGTGTACATTTAGTGAAGAAAGAAGAGGTTGATGCCAAGATTACGGCATGGCAGACGGCTAAGATTGCCAAGATTAATAATCGGTTTAAGCGGGAGGATGCTGTTATTACTGGCTGGGAGAACGAGCAAATTGACAAGGCTTCTACTCGTATGAAAATCATCGAGGTATTTATTCCCGTTATCCCATTTATGTTGTCTCTATTTTCTTTTTAGTTATCTCAAATTAATTATTCTTTATATATTTTTCTAAATAAATTAGGCGAATATCTTATATTTTTCCCCTTTAATTCACCCCTTTATTTCATTTATCATCTTTTTTCTCTATTTGACCTTATTTCTAATACCAATCAACTTTATTCTCTCGCGTTTGTTCTAAGGAATTAACTATAAAACTTTTTAATTGGGAGTAAGGTCAAAGATAAATTGATAGTACGAGATGACCGTCTTAAATGAAAATTTGTAATTTAGGGATTAAACAGGAATTAACTATAAAACCTTTTAATTGGGGGTAAGGTCAAAGATAAATTGATAAAATGAGCTGACCGTCTTAAATGAGAAATTGTAATTTGGGAATTAAACAGGAATTAACTTAGGAAAGAGGCTTTTTAGGTTTTAGGTCCGTATGAGCAGTACAGAGTATAAAATGTTGGGGAGAACAGAGATGGCAATTACTTTAAGAGGAACATAAAAATTGTGGGGGGAAATGGCGAGGTAATTTCATAATTAAAAATAAAGTGAGGTGTTTTACAATAACTTATAAAACGGTTATGTTAATTCCCAAATTTGGTACGCACATTACTTATTAATAAACTACTAGTTTTAACCAGTGCAAAATTGCACGAGTTGCTTTTAAAGCATTTGTTATCACAGAAAATATATGGAAAACAAGGAATAATTATCTTTTGGAATTCAAATGTGTTTTTATATTTTTTTTCTTTTTGGTAAGAAAATGCATTTTTATAATTATAAGAACATCTCATTGTATGTTATGCACATAATTGTAATATAAAATATCAATCTTTTTTTTTTTTTTTTTTGACAGATGTAAAAAGTAAGTTTACAATCTCAATTCAGCTCTATCTAGGTTATGGGAAACCTTATTAAGTTTGCAAATTTTACCACGTATAATGAAAAGCCAATGTGCTTACAAATTTTACGGCTTCTCACTACGTGAGGCGATAGAGAGATTTGTTTTGACACTACAAAAACATTGGAAAAGACAATATGCAGATTTAAGCTTAGATCATCCCCAAGCAAAGTCATGAGCGAGGCTATGACTTTGTTGGGTCACCACTTAACACAAAAATTAGGGTGACCTTTGGAGAGAAGAGGTCAATTTGTGACCTATTTTGCTCACTTTGACTCTTTGGTAACCTACTAGGTGTCCACGTCTTATTGGTAGGTCAATTAATTTATTTATAATTTGTTAGTAAAAGTAATAATTGAAAAGGTAAGAGAGAGAGGGTTTAGAAAATGTAGAAAATAATTGAAAAGTGGAAAATAATTTGATTGGTGACCTAGGTGGTGACCTTCTGCTTGAGAGGGGTAAATGAGTCGAGATAATTAAATTGGAATTAAGGGTTAAAATATTAGTGACTCAGTTAGATTGACCTTCTGCTTGGAGATGTTCCTACAAACTCAGGAGTAGCATCTCAGTTGGTTCCAAAACCAAATTTCATTGTTAGACTATTAGATCGGTATAGTAGGTCAGTAGTAGTAAACCTGATCTGTTATTCCAGGATTAAGACCAGAAAATTTAGATCTGACGATTTGTTTGACCCGAACTTAAAATGACTTGTTATTTTAGGGTCAAAACTTGACCTGAATGGATCGGGAGTATTTGTTAGACTAGGAGTATTTGTTTTTGCTTTAATGTAGATAAGATAAGATTTGACAATAATTTTGTTATAAAACCACCTAATACAAGCTTTCGTTGCAGTTAAGTACAAAGTATTTTTTTTGCGGTACAAAAGCAAACCATATTAAGATCTTAATATTTTTGGTTAGATTGAGCTTTTGATAGTTATTTAGAACATTACTAAGTTGTCGTTTGGGTGCTGTAACTCTGTAAGAACATACAATGCATAAGAAATATATTTCATGATTTTAGAACTTGTGCGAAATGAAATATGTGATTTGGTTATAAGTTATATGAATTGAATTTGTTGCTAAAAAAAAAGAATTGAATTCATGTAGAAATTTGGCTTACATAAAGAATTAGGTTGTCAATTTCCTCAACTAAAGAGGATTTGTTGTTCATAGATAGTTTTCATTGAGTTAATCAAACAATTCACATTAATTGAAATTTCATTTTTAAAGGGTAATCAAACAAAAGTTTTATAACCGAAAGAAAACAAAAGAAAACAAAAATGTGATACAAAATATTTGAAAGAGTAAATTAATGACTAAGGATCCTCTCCATTTTTTCAAAAGAAACAGAACTTAAGAAATCAATTCTGCATTTTGTGTATTATGGTGGAGCATCTCCACAAGTGGGAGGTACAAATACTAACATAACTTTGTATATTGGTATGTTTAGAGAAAATTGGAAGAGAAAAGAGCGAAAGCAATGGAGAAGATGCAAAATGACATAGCGAAAGCACATAGAAAGGCAGAGGAGAGGAGGGCATCAGCGGAGGGAAAGAGAGGTATTAAGGCTGCCAAAGTTCTTCATGTTGCCGACCTTATGAGAGCCGTTGGTAGACCTCCGGCTAAGCGATCCTTCTTTTAATCCGACCTCACTCACCTTTATTACTCTCAAAATTTTAAAAGTGGGACCGTGAAAGTGAGATGAAGGGAGCGATTACTATTACTTCCTTTTCGATAGAGTGTTTTGTATGTTATTTGGGTCAGTCATATTTAGGAGTGTTTCGGCTAGATCAAAAAAAAAAATTAAGGATTGATGTACTAGTACGTATGAAGTAGTACTAAGAAAGTTGTGCAAAATTAGCGTGAAAGTTTTGGTTATCCGTTACAAAGATGTTTTCTTTGGGGCTTTGTACATAGGTTTGATTTGCATCAAAAACTCAGGGTTTCAACAGGTATTATTGTAAATGATGTATGTATCCTCTCTTTATGAAGGAACGTGAGCTATTGTGTATAGCTCTTGAAATAGATCAATCGATTGAACGTATTGATCACTTTTGTCGTACACAACTAAACCCAGAGCACTACCACAGTCATAGGGAGAATTTGTATAGTTTTATATGATACTATTGTCTTTAATTCTATAAATCGAATAAAACCGCTATTATTAGAATCCCAATCCGGATCGTATAATTTTACGATCCACGAAAGAGTAACGGATCTCGACCCAAAGTAATGAAGTATGATCTTTTATGTAGGAACTAAGGATTCTGTTTGTTGAAAAGTAACACGATTTTACGATTCGACAACAATGAAATTCGTTACTATTGTAGCATTACAAGTTTACAACCTATTTTCTTACAACAACAATCTTTTCCTGTAATTTTGAGTAATTTGACCATGATCATTATCACAAATTAGTCTCTTATTTGATTCATCTCATACTCTAACCCAACATGTAAACGAACTGCTTGAATTATTCAAGAGATCTACAAGTGTTTGATACGTTTTATCTCAGTTGAAAATGATAACCTGTGCACAAGTATATTTTTAAAAGCTTTTGAAATGAACTTCATACATAATTTTACGTAAATTAAATAATATAACTTGATTGAGACGATCTCCTAATGGCTAATGGTGATACTCGAATGATTATCACATAAATATAGTCACGGCTTATAATGTACGTGTAATAACTTATCAATCTAATACTTTATTTATTGTTGCGATATTGAATATGTCAAACAAAAAATGCTTATTTTTATTATGTAATATCACATATTAACCTAGATAATTGTAAAAATTAAGAATAGCTATATGTTTATAATTACAATTTTAAAAAATAAACATTTGTAAAAAAGCGGTAAATTGACCCGGGCCCGAAATCCGACCCGCACAAACTCGAAATAGACCCAACCCATATTTTACCCAAACCCAAAATAACCGAACCCGTATCCGCCAAACCCGTTTGACCGAGTACCGACTTACTTCACATTGAAAATTGTTAGTTTTTGTTAGGCCGAATTAGGCTTTGTATGGGCTTGGACCCAAGACGGTTTGTATTTATATCTCGCTTATGCTAATGAGAAGGTAACACAATAACGTTTAACCAATTCAATATCTTAACATGGTATCAGTGAAACCCTATTTTCCCACAACATCCTTCCCTGGCGTCTAAATCATTGTTTTTCCGATCGTTTTTCGACTGCTATCTCGTTCGGAATTACAATGACAGGGACGGATGACTCTGCTTCCGCTTTACTAATCAAAAGATTGATTCTTTGTCCCCTTTTTCGCTACATAATCAGGAGGGTCCGGGTCAAGCGATTACTCACATCAAACTCCGGAGCGATAATTATGAAGAATGGAATCGCTCTATGCGTCGGTCTTTGAAATCACGACGCAAGTTCGGGTTTTGTGACGGGTCAATTGCTAAACCGACTGATGAATTTCTCCTCGGTCAATGGGAAGTTGTTCATTGTACCGTTGTTCAATGGATCATGAATTCCATCGATCCGTCTATTCGTGATAGTGTGTCGGATACCGAGGACGCTCGCCTCTTTTGGTCAAAATTGGCGGATCAGTATGCTGTGGTTGACGGCGCAAAAATTCATCATCTTAAGACTCAGTTAAACGAATGTCGACAAGCGAAAGGTATGTCTGTTACTACATACTATGGTAATTTAAAAACTTTGTGGGACGCCCTAGGTGCTCATGAACCGTCATTTACTTGTTCCACTTCTGGGTGTTCCTGTGGTGTCACCAAGCCGCGCTTGCTCGACAGGATTCGGAACGACTCCATCGTTTCCTTATGGGCTTGGATAAGTCTCTTTACGGTCCTATTCGTAATCACCAGCTTTCCCTTGATCCTCTTCCTTCTTTAAGCCGCGTTTATCACGCGGTTCTACAAGAAGAACGCTTGCTTGCGGGTCCCACTGCTGCAGCCGAGGTCTCTGATGTCATGGCCATGGCTGTGCGTGGTCCCTCCGGGCCTTTGCCTTCCCCTGACTGGCGTGCGCTCCGCGATGCCGAGCGAAGAGAGCGACATAAATTCAAATGCTCGCATTGTGAAGTCTCTGGCCATGAAGTTTCTAATTGTTTTATTAAAACACAACGGTTTCCGGATTGGTGGGGTGATCGTCCGCGTACTCTTGACGAGCTCAAGGCACGTAACAAATCCGGCGCCTCAAGTACTCGTTCTCCGGCTCGTGCAAATGCTTTGATTGCGGATGCACACGGCTCTTTGTCACAGGATCGTCTTAGTGGTATGTCACTTGATTGGATAGTTGATACGGGGGCCTCGCATCATGTTACGGGTGATGCTCGTTAGTTATCTGATTCTTATGCAATTCCGTCCTGCCCGATAAGCTTACCCAATGGCCATTCGGTCACGGCTACTGTGGCAGGCTCGGTTAAGCTTAATTCTTCCCTTATTCTTCATAATGTTTTGTTTCTTCCGAGTTTAAATTGCAATTTGCTCTCGGTTTCTCAACTTGTGGCTGCCACTTCATGTGTTTTGAGCTTTACTAATTTGTCTTGTCACATTCAGGACCATTCTTTGAAGACGAAGATTGGAGTCGGTGAGCTGCGAGACGGTTTGTATTATTTGCGAGCAACGGAGCGTGTAGCGGTGCATCGTGTGAGCTCCGAAGTTTCCATCGATACTTGGCATATGCGCCTAGGTCACCCCTCGAATAAAGTCCTGAAATTCCTTCCTAATGTTAGCAATTTCAATTCCTCTCATTTAGACCATGTTTGTGATGTTTGTCATTTAGCAAAACAATGTCGTCAAAGTTTTAGCTTGAATCCTAATAAAGCTGTTGCTATTTTTGATTTAATTCATTGTGACTTGTGGGGGCCTTATCGTACTCCTTCCTCGTCCGGGGCAAAATACTTCTTGACTATTGTTGATGATTGCTCTCGGGCTATTCGGGTCTATCTTTTGCTTGACAAAACTGAGGTTTCCGAAATGTTTCTTAATTTTTTAGCCATGGTTCATACACAATTTTCTAAACAAGTTAAAATTGTCCAATCTGATAATGGCACGGAGTTTCATGCCATGGCTGATTATTTTCTTAAACACGGAATTTTATTCCAAACTTCGTGTGTCGGTACTCCTCAACAAAATGGTCGTGTCGAGCGTAAACATCGTCACATTCTCAATGTCGCTCGCGCACTTATGTTTCAGGGACACTTACCGGTATCATTTTGGGGTGAATGTGTGTTAACAGCGGCTCATTTAATAAATCGTACACCTTCCCCAATCCTTCAAAATAAAACTCCTTACGATATTCTCTTTAATTCGCCTCCTTCTTATTCCAATTTACGGGTTTTTGGGTGTCTTTGTTTCGTGCATAATCAAAACACCAAAGGTGATAAATTTTCCAAACGGAGTCGTAAGTGTGTTTTCATTGGGTACCCTCACAATAAAAAAGGGTGGCGTGTGTATGACCTTGCTTCCGGGGATATTTTTGTGAGTCGGGATGTTCGTTTTTTTGAGACATCTTTCCCATTCGCTCCTTCCTCTGTCGAGTCTCCTATTTTGGGTGGGGGTGTCCTTAATGAAGCCGATCCACGGAATGTTGAGGTTCCCGTGGTAACCGAGCCTGTCCATGATGAGGACGGGGTCCATGTTGAGGGGGAGACAGGGGGAGTCAGCCGGGTTCGGGTTCGGTTGTTGACACGGAACTGGGCCGTGGTAAGCGCGTCAAGAGACCTCCGCCTCATTTGAGTGATTACTTGCTCGGTTCTCCTTATGCTACACCTCCTGATACGCCCGCGTCCTTGCCTCCCGACTCTCTTCGTCTTCAGGTACACCTTATTATGCCCTTGCTAATTATCTCAGTTGCGATAAGTTTTCTTCCCGTCATAAACAATTCCTTGCAGAAATTACTAATGGTGTTGAGCCTACTAATTTCCGTACGGCTATCACTGATTCCCGGTGGTGTAAGGCTATGGCAGAAGAAATAACTGCTCTTGAGAATAATGGTACGTGGATTTTAACTGATTTGCCTCCGAATAAAAAGGCTCTTGGATGCCGTTAGAAATTTTTTCGAACAAGAACGTTAAGTTTTTCGGACTTGTCGAATATGAGTTAATTTGTAGGAACACTAATCGAACCTAACAAATATCAATAAAACGGAAAAATTATCCGTCAATTTTAAGATCTGGAGAACGTTAATCTTTTCGGACTCCAAATAAATTAAGTACCACCTTGCGAAGACGAAGAGGATTCATGAAGACAAAGAATTGAAGATCAAGATTTTTCATTTATTGTGTGCAAACTCATGAAAATTTTAACAAATTACCATGAGTTTGAGGGGGATGATAGGAAATAAAGTATATGTCGAGATATCAACATCAACTAATTAGGGAATATGATATATTACTATATATCATATAAAATAAAGTAAGATATTAGGGAATAATATAAGCTAGAATATTCGGGAATATTCTAAAGAGTAAATTAGATTTTACCCCCTTTTGAAATCAATTTTTTTAAAATTACTCCCTTTTAAAATCTTTTGCTAAAATTACTCCCTTAAATTGCATTTTTTGCTAAAATTGCTCCCA
>VHZZ01014959.1:35740-48676 GCA_009801015.1 Silene noctiflora
GCAACTTAAGGGAGTAATTTTAAAAAATAATTTTAAAAGGGAGTAATTTTAAAAAAAATGGTTTTAAAAGGGAGTAAAATCTAATTTACTCTATTCTAAAATTAGGTTTAGATATGAGTCCTTATAAATACCGAGTCTATTGTATTTGTAAGGATCATCAAATCATTCAATAATAAACTCTTTATGAAACAGTTAAATACAACTAATTTAATTGTTAAGATCTATATATAAAGCGATCTAAAAATCGCGCTTTTACGCGGGATCTACGCGGGTTAAAAATATGAATTACGAAAAATTGACCTATAATCCTAGATAAAGGGGTCGTTGCTTTTTATTAGGAGTAAATGTGAATTAAGTGACCTTTCAAGCAAAAACTAGCCGTTACAACAAGCGTCATCTAACGTTCTTCTTCTTCTTGTCTTCTTCCTCATTCATTCATCTCTGCTATCTATTGCCTTCATTTCTCTCACTTTCTACATCCAAAAATGGCGTCTCAACCAAAACACTCACCAAATGTTCGACAAAATGTCAAAGACAAACCAAAGAATCAAGAGAATTCTAACCCCAATCTCACTACCCCTCCCTTCAAATCCTCCCCTTCTTCTTCTTCATTCCGTGGCTCGAAAACAATCCATAAATCTGCGGCAAAAAACCCGACATTTGTTTCTCCTAAAAAGAAGATTAGAGAAAGGAAGTTTGTGGTGGCAAAGAAGAATAATCCAAAGAAGCAAGATTCTGGTGTGAATTGTAAGTGTAAGGACAAGATTAACGGGAAATGTCTGTGTGTTGCGTACGAGAATTTACGCGCTTCGCAAGAGGACTTCTTTAAGTCTCGAGGTGGTAGTAGTAGTGACACTCTCAGTGAGGCTAGTAATCCGTGTCGAAACAGGGAAAATGAAATGGGTATTTGTGAGCCGGAGGAGGCTGAATCTCCAAAAGGGTTGGGGAGTTCGACGATGAAGCGAAGAAGAGATTTGTTGTTGGAGGAAGCAAGAGAAAGTGTTCCGGAGTCCGGAAAAGTGTTGCATTTGGTTAAGGCATTTGAGAGATTGTTGACATTGCCTAAGAAAACCGAACAGAAAGATGAAGAGAATGAGAAGAATACTAAGAATGGGATTAATTGGGCATTGCCTGGTTTGCAGCAACAACAAGAAACTCCTCCTGCGTCGACATTTTGCCCTGGGGAGTACTCGTTCACTGCTGAGAGTTTAGGGTTTGATACTCAGGTTTCCTCTTCAATTGGTAGTAGTAGTAGGGAAAGTTCTACTGGTAGTCGTAGAAGCCGAAGAAGAAGTGGTTCATTTTCTTCTGAGACTGTCAGGAAATGGAAATTGCAGCAAAAACAAGAGCATAGAGTCACATCCCTGAGACCATTCAAGCTGAGAACGGAGCAAAGAGGAAGAGCGAAAGAGGAAGAGTTTGTCAAGAAGTTGCAAGAAATGATGGTTGAAGAAGAGAAGCAGCGAATACCGCTTGCACAAGGTCTTCCATGGACAACTGATGAGCCAGAGTGTCTAGTTAAACCAGCAGTGAAAACAGTCACCAGACCTATTGACTTGAAGCTCCATAGTGATGTCAGAGCTGTCGAACGTGCCGAGTTTGACTGTCAGGTGGTTGAAAAGATGACATTGATTGAACAATATAAAATGGAGAAAGAAAGGCAACAAAAGTTGGAAGAGGAAGAAGAGATAAGAAGGCTAAGGAAGGAACTGGTCCCCAAAGCTCAGCCTATGCCTTACTTTGACAGGCCGTTCATCCCCACAAGACGGTCTGTTAAGACATTCCAAGGGTAGTTGCGTACAACAATAACCGATTTTACAATAATGTTATTATAAAACCGTCTTACACAATTTTTCGATACGGTTAAGTAGAAAGTAGTATTTTTCGACACAAATGCAATTCATATTAGAAAGTTGTGCAAAGGATCTACTGTCATCTCAAATTTGGTGGGGAAGTTTTGGTTTGCGCTCATAATTATATGATGGTTTTCTATGGGGCTTTGTATATGAGGTTGGTTATAAGCAATTCTTATAATTTTACGATTTAAGAAAGCAGAACCAGTGTCAACCTTAAGTATGATCTTTAGTATGTAGGATTTTACGATTCTGTTAGTTGAAAAAGTCGACACACTGTATCATATTGATAACACGATCTTGCGATTCTATAACAATGAAATTGGTAGGATCTTAGGATTCTACCGCCCTACACATACAATCCTAGCCACTACGTCGATCTATGTTAAGAATGTCGATTCTAACAATATTGAACAAAGACCACTCACTACTCAATGTTTTTGCAAACTGTTTATAGAAATTCAACTTCGTTAGACCATCGTATGTATAATCACGAAGATCTCATGGCACCACTGTATACCTTGAAACCTTGAAGAGGAGTTCAAAGTCGAGATTTAAAGCTGAGAGATGAGAGGATACATAGTAGAACGAGGGCGATAAATGACCTCCAACGGATTATCCTTGGGCATGATTAGTCCACCATCTCGTTCCATCAAGTCCACAAAACCGGGTTGAGTAGCTTCCCAATGGAAGCACTGTATGAGAGTGGCTAGTGTCAATGTGACGTTTCTAAGTGCGAAATTATTGCCAGGACAAGACCTCCTCCCAATCCCAAACGGCATATACTTAAACCCTTCTTTTACCTTCTCGAACCTTTCTGGCTTAAACTTGGTAGGCTCGTCCCAAAGCTCAGGGTCCCTATGCAATGCCCAAGCATTCACCAAAAGCATTGTTCCTTTGGGTACATGGTAACCTCCAACCATACAGTCTTGAGAGGAGTAATGTGGTACCAGAAGAGGTGCCGGTGGGAAAAGCCTTAGTGTTTCATTGATTATGCAGCGCAAAAAGCTTAGTTTTGGGAGGTCCGAATCATCTACTAGCCGGGCATTGCCTACGTTGCAATCTATTTCCTGTCGTGCTTTGCTAAGGACTTCCGGGTTATTCAGAAGGAGTGACAGTGCCCATTCCAAAGTTCGAGCTGATGTATCTGATCCTGCTAACAACATCACCTGCAACATTCATTTCAAACATTTTAATTCTTTGCTTTATGTACATTACAACTGCCAAATTTCATACTCAGTAGTCAGTACTGGACAATATACTGCAATGAAGCATACAGAATGCATAAACTCATATTATGTGGGATTCATATTAATCTTACATACAACCGTTAAAAGCTTAAAATAAGGCCGGTGAAAGAGCATATTTTTTTTCAACCATGTTAATACTGAGCAAGGACGATCATGGATGCATTTCCTACAAGGAAACATATGTCGGAAATGGATGATACATACCGTGTCAATGATCAATATATACTCATAGATATGTTACCTGTTTTGGACTTGATTTATGTTCAGTTTAGTTTTTTGTTCACTAATTCACTTCATTTTACTTCAGACAATTTCAGTACAAAAGAATACGACCTATGAGTATTATTTCATCACACAATCGCACGTAATCATGGACTGGATGCTTACCAACATGAGTCCTTTTAAGACAGGATCAGTGTAATACTCAGGATCAGACTCCTGTAAATCCAACAACTCTTCAATGAAAGTCTTCCTCCCAACTCCGAGTTCTCCAGCCAACCTTTTCTTTTCCATGACCACCCTACCCTCATCCAGCAAGCTCTGCATATACTGATCCCTTTCCTTTTGAAGCCGCCGCATCTCCTTCTCAATCCCCTTAAACCCCAACCACCTCAACACCGGCCAAAAATCACATGGTGTCAGCACCTTTGAAGGTGGTGTCATTATCTTCGTCTCCCACGCGTTTCCACTAACCACCCTCATCACTATATCCCTCGTTAACTTCTCGAACCTCTCACTCATATTCCCCACTTTCTTCTCCTCCTTTTCCCCTACCATCTCCTTCACCATTTTATGTATCTCCCCTCTCCTGACATCTCCCGCCTCCTCTATCCGTCTCGCCGACAGTGAGCTTACTGTCGCCACACGTCTCATGTTACGCCAGTGCTCCCCATACGGAGCCCACACCAATACACTATGATTGTACCCTAGTACCACCCCTGTTAACAATCCAGGCCGATTTGCAAAAATAATGTCATTTTTGCTCAAACACTCCTCCACAGCTTCAGGGGAGGAAATCACCAAAACAGACAGCTGACCTAAACGTAAAGAAATGATCGGGCCATACTTTTTGGATAAGGCTTGGAAGCTACGGTGGAAGGGGTGCTTTAACAAGTGCAGATGGCCAATAAGAGGCAAGGATGGTGGACTTGGCGCCACCATCCCCACCTTACTTTTCTTAGCTGCACCCGTAAATATGAGTTTGATAACATTGCATAGTAACCAAGTTGTCACAAGTAATGCTATGGTGGAGTACATTATCTCCATGATCAATCAATGCTGAATTATTTTACAAACTTTTCTTGAAGAGTAATACTATGTACTTGCTTAAAAGCGTCTTAAGTAAGACCTACCGAGTTATTTATATATGCACATACGACAAGTAGTAAGTTGATAGTGTTTTGAAAAGGAAGAATTGTTGTCTTGTACGACTCAAGAAGCTATAAATCTAGAAGATGTGATGCACAGAAGCATTTCTGGAATCACGCTGTGTTTAATGTTTTATCAGTTTATGGATAAGAGTGGTTTGGAAATGGGGTATGACCACACCTCTTAAATGATTGTTCAGTACAACTTGTTTAGCAGTTTCACTATCAGTCAATAATTCAGGATCCTTCTTCGTTTCTCTATTTTGGTTTCATTTCTGTGCATTCGAGAGGGTGGTATCAAAATTTGGTACCACTCGATAAGAGAATAACGCTATTACATTTTCCAAATATAATGCATTAGTTACTTATAATACAAAGTACTCCATAACTATTGGCCTCGTTTGGATGCCCATCCAATTCATGGGAATTCTAAAATCCCATGAATTGTGGTTTTTGGAGGTTGTTTGGTTACCCCATTTTTTATAAAATGGGGGAGTTTCCAATTCCTACATGATGGGGGAATTTAACTACCTACCCCCCTCATGGTCATTGGAAACTCCTAGGAAACAAACTCCAGCATGAGCAACCAAACATATTCTTGCAATTCATGTGAATTTCGATGTGGGAGTTAAATTCACGTGCGTTACAAATTAACACATCAATTTAATTCCTGGATGAACCAAACGAGGCCATGTAAATAGTGAAATGTAGTTTAAACTTCTTAGGGTTATCCTTTTTAAGTTGCGAGGGAGGTTATATGCGGCTATTTACAAATCGAGTTGCTACGAATAATAGTATTTTGTTTTGCCAGATGTAAAAGTAGAGTTTTACATATTAAGAGAATGACTAGAATTACTCTCTAAGCCATACTTACATACTACGGAGTACAGGGTACATAATAAAACATAAAAATGCAAATTTCAAATAATTAATAACAAGAGATGATGAACGCCCTCGGCTATCAATAAAAATTAGCCATGTTATCGCTTTCAGGTACATTAAATAGGAGAAACGACTTTTCGTGTTTAAGTTTAGGTTCGGGAGTGATCTGAAGCCCTAATTTGGACTGCCAGTGGTAGACGGAAGTGGCTAGTGAAGTAGTGAATGGCCTATTATCTCCAGCAAATCCACAAAAAAATGTACTGGTGTTAATTAGTTTACCATGTCCATTTTTGCCCCAACGACGGCTCCGAAATGGACATTTACTTCAAAGGCGATTATTTGTAGAGCTTTTCAAGGTAACTAAACGTTCCAAGGTGTTTTTATTAACATTTCGAGTATCCGTGAATGCAGGCTCAGGAAATGTGGTTATCTTTATCATCTGCACAGAGATTTAAAGAAATCTCTCTAACTTAATAGACTATTTATATTTGATTAAAATACAAAAAACAACGAAAAAAACCCAAATGCTCGTTTCAAGTAGTCCACCAATGGGCTACGGGTACCAGGAGTCCCGAGTCCGGTAGTAAAAGCATATGCTTTCCTAGGTGCCATACAGTATATTCAATCAAATAGCAGTATAAACATCTTTTTCATTTAATCCGAAGAACTGTTGCCCTCTAAAAGCTTTTCCTGCATGAATCACATATTTTATTTTTCCAAAAGCAATAGAACAACTTAGAACATACTTGGATGATACACATAAGATCCTGAAAACGATCGCACCCGTTCATTTTACTGATCAAAGAGTCAGAAATGCATCAAAAAGTGATTCCAACATCTCTATAAACAAATCAATAGCATAGTGGATCAAAAGTTAGGTGGAAAAAAAAATGCAATTTCTTAAGAGCTAATCAAAGGAATTCAAACATGAAATACTGATATGAGGCTAACTTTATCTCCCACCTTTTGTCCATCTAAAAAGCAGCACTCTTGGTCCACTTTCTTACTTGCCTTACCCTTCTCTTAATCAAAAAAGCTCTTTGCTTCTTTCACTTTAATCTCACAAATTCAGCTTATTCTAGATCTCCATTCATTTCTATCCATACCTAAGAAAAATTTAGCACGGAAAATCGATGGGTTTTGAGCATTTGTGTTGGTAGTTCTTCTAGGAAGCGGGTTTTGCAACATGTCTGATCCGTCAGTAGGAGAGGGGCAATCTCTTCCACCTCCTCCACAAAGACAACAGAGTATTAAGACGCCAACTCCCCCAAGAAGGTTTCAGAATTCAACTCCTCCAAATCCATTCTCGGTAACAAAGCAAGGTGTAAATCTTAAAAGCCCTAGATTAGGATACTCACCAGCACCTTTTGTAAGGTTATTAAGCAATGATCCTTTACTTCACCGGCCTAGAAAAACTCATCCTTTAGTTTGGTGTAGTGCGATTATGTGTCTCATCTTTTGCCTCCTTGTAATTTTCTTTGGCATCGTGACTCTGATCGTTTACCTAGTCATCCGGCCGAGATACTCAACATTCGACGTCCCCAATGCAAATCTCAATGCAATCTACTTCGATTCCCCTGAAAATTTCAATGGAGACTTCACTTTATTGGCAAATTTCACCAACCCAAATAGAAAAATTAGCATAAAATATGATTACCTGGATGTTGGTCTCTACTTTGCTGACAGGCTGATAGCAACTCAAGCTTTGGAGCCCTTCACTCAGAGACCAGGCGAAAGAAGGCTGGAAATGATCCATTTAATATCGAGCTTGGTATATCTGCCCCCATATCCTGCAATTGAACTTCAGAGACAAGTGCAGACCAATAGGGTCAAGTATGATATCAGGGGAAATTTCAGGGTCAGGGCTCGAGTAGGTATTGTCCGTTTCTCATACTGGTTGCATACGACATGCCAGTTAGAGATGACAAGTCCACCTACTGGACGTCTAGTTGCTAGAAACTGCAAAACAAAGAGATGAACATGAAGAACAGCAGAATCGCTCAAACTTTTCCCTTCTGTTTCTTTAATTGTTATTTTTTTAAACCAATTATTATAAACCTTTTCATTCTGTCAGGTGTACAGAAGTTAGTATCACATATCTAGCTGCATACATATAAATCAGTCCAAGAATGTGAAATTTTGTAACAAGGTTTCTTGGAGATCTCTATTCATCATCAATCAAGAATCAACATTTATTGACTTGTATTTAGTTTATGCTTAAGCGTGCAGATTCACTATTCAGGGAAATTGCAACTTTCACTAAATCCGATGGTAATTGGTCCAAGCTTGTTATCGACTTGTTTGCTAAGCTGAGCCAAGGGTTGAACTGATCAGTGATAAGTTAGGAGGATCAATGAAATGTATTTTATCCGCAAGGTACTAATTTTTTCAGGATATTACTGCACAATATTTAGAAGTGCCAAGATCCGGGTTGAAGTCGTAGAACGCTACTTGTTTCATACTTGAACGAATTTTCTGCCTAGTTCGCAAACGAACTCTGTTTTAGTATGAACGATTGTGGTCATGGAACAGCCGATGCAACAACGAGAAGATCTATAACTCAGGGCTGCTAGTTCTCAGCCCAACCGTTTCGCGAAAGCTGTTTATGGGAAGTCCTACATCACAGAGCACAGTAGCTAAGTACTACAATATCTAAAACAGATTCCTTTCCTGCTTTCTCCCACAAAATTAAAAAAGGGAACCTAAATCATCAAAGTGTGAAGAATTCTGGGAAGACAGACAAACAAGTGGAAGATGACATGTTATTGTCTCATAAAGAATATAGGGCATCAGCAAATAATGCAAATCCTCGTAGATTCAAAGTACACTCTCTCCATGGTTATTATTGAAATCCAGTGTCACATAAGCCAAGCAACAACGTCGTGACAGGTAAAATAGGTCTTAGGTTAAAACCAGCTTACGAATCTACTGGTCTTCTTCCTCACACTATTTTAGGAAAGAAACAAGCACATAAATGATGAGAGAGAATTTGAGCGTAACATACGTAGAATATATGAAAACGGTATCGGGTGGGAATCATATACCCAACTATCACAAGGGTCTGTTGCTAAAAGTAAACTAAAGGAAGTTTAGTAGTAAAGGTGCTGCAGCAGCGTCAATTCTCAACAATTTGCTTTTTTACAGTCATTTGCCGGTTTTAACCTCCTACTTTTGGTGACTAACACATTTAGTTTACTTTTGAACAAAATACTTTCAATGAATGAGCAATACTCGAGGGTTGAGTTTTTAGAGGCCACCACCTGGAGAATAAAACAGGTTAATTGTGAATTCAGTTTTTAAAATTAACGGTAATTAGTTCATCCGACTGTCAATCCTTCAGAAAGAACAACATGGACAGACAAACTACATTATCATTCAAGAAATGTGAATGGTTACTAGCACAGGTACATACAGATCAGGATTCCATAACTTGAGAACCTCCTCAGCCCCAATGACCGATGATTCATTTATTCACGTTTCTTTTAGCATTCTAACCCATTAATAATTGAAATACTTGAGGGGACAGCCAAAAGGGAAAAAGGACAATTAGCATCTCATTATTGAATCACATTCGCCTCATCTACATGTTTAATGTAACTCCATAAGAAATAAAGGGCAAAAGAGTACAAAAGGCCATAAAAAATGAAAAGCACTTGGCACACTACACAGGTTGGTAAGTTTTCAAATATTGATTGCAAGCAGCAATAGCTTTTTGTGGCAAACAATACTTAAACTGAAAAAATGCAACACGCAGTTTTGCAACATGTGTAGTTCTCAAAAGCTAAAACACACTATATTGAGCAGTAAACAAGCAGCTAGCTTTTTCTATCAGTGCATATCCAACATCTCCATAGGTTATCCTCATTTGTATTGTATACTGTATATCAGATTATCATCCATGTGACATTAGAGGCAACTATGGTTCGTCACCAACTACCAAGCATAGCTAGAGAAGTATAGAGATGTGTTCTGGCATTATCGATTGAATTGTTTAGTAAACTCAACAAAAGCAATAACTTTTTGAAGCACAGAAAGACAGAGTCCAACAACTCATGGGTAGACCAGTGACATTATATGGGTTCCCCGAACTCAAGCTCTTTTAAAATATGATTAAGAATAAGTGTGAAGACAAAATGATTTTCTCCATGTTCCCTTCAAAATCATTGCTGACAGAAGTAAAAATTCAATTTGATTTCCGAACCAAATTTTGTACGGCAAGTCAGTCCACGGTAACTTCAAATAGTGCAGTAACCAAATATTTCAGTAGATCAAAACTAAATAGAGACATTTGAACTTCGAGCAACACCCTATACGTCTATAACACACAATGCAACTCTTGGGTAACCAAGTACCACAAGTATTAATTGTTGTATAATATAGAATCCGGAGTACAAGTTGTTAGCTCAAAATACTGTCACTCTATGAGCTACGTCCGTCGGTTATGCGACATAGCATCAAAGCTGGAAAAACTAAAGGCAACATAAAGATAGACAGCAATAGAAACCATATCTGAATTATAAACCAAACATTTTGGCGTCTCATTTATTCAAACAAGCAAGATGTTCACATGGCTTAACAATCAGAATAAACAAAACCATAGTAACTACAACATTCTCATATCCTAAATAAACAAGGTCACATATGTGTCTAATTTAACAGGAAATAAGAAAAAAGAAACCTCATTGTATGCCGAAAAATACTCCCATCTCCCATTTTATCTCCCTTCCTCTACTTCACTTGGTGTCTTAGCAACTATAGACAAAGCATGTAACCCACTTTGCAATTCATCTTGCAACAAACCATATATAATCCTATGCCTCTTAACCATGCTCTTCCCTTGAAACTCATTCGACACTATCTTCAAGTTAAAATGTGTTTCTCCATCACTCCCTCTTACACCAGCATGTCCAGCATGTTGATAAGACACATCCTCAATTTCCAACTTCACAGGACTCAATTCCCTCTCCAATACCTCTCTAATCCTCTCCCCTCTCCCTCCAATTTCGCTTCGAACATCATCAAGTCTCGACCTTTCCTCCCCATTAACACCACCATCATCATCCCATTTGCCCTCAATTTCGTTTCGAACATTGTCAAGATTCGACCATTCCTCCCCATTAACACCACCATCATCATCCAATTTTCGACTCGAGTCATAACTACCCATTTCCTCCTCACTCAACCCAATTACACCACCAATCTCGTCTTTCGCACCCGAAACCTCACTACCCAAATCAGAACTCCCTTGTTTCTCAGCCTCCAAACCCAAAAACAAAGCTTTCCTTTGCATCAATCTCAACATATTCAAAAACCCATTATTCCTAGAAGGTGTCAGATTCTGCTGAAGCCCTAAAAGGGTAACAAAATCAGGTGTAACCCTAACAATTTCCGTAATGGGTTGACCAGAAAGACCAAGAACAAGTAAAGCAGCAAGACCTTTGGTCATAACGGAATCAGAATCAGCTTCGTAATACACTTTATCCTTAGAATTTTCACCTAAAAATGCTCTAACCCACACTTGAGAAACACAACCCTCAACTTTATTCTCCTTAATTTTGTATTTTTCATCTAATTGGGGTAATTTTGTGGCATAAGACAAAAGTTGTTGGTATTTGGCACGTGGGTTATCTGTAGATTGAAAGAGCTTGACGATTTCTTGGAGTTTTGGGGGAAGTTCTTCGATTGATTGAAGAGAAGATGATGATGATTTGGGGATGAATTGGGGTTTTGTTGTAGGGAGTGTTTGGAAAGTGATTGATTTGAAAGAGGAGAAGGAGTGAGGAAAGGATGAAATTAAGGGTTTTAAGAAGAGGTTAGGGTTTGGGAGAATTTTGAAATTGGGTTTGATTTTGATTGATCGGATCAATGAAGGAATCGACATGGATGTCATTGTGGAGGACAGGGTGAGAACTGAGAAGTTGGTCAAGGTGAGAGATTGGGCAGCAGAAAGAATGGATGGAATCACGGATGGATGAACAAATGAGTTGTTTAGGGGTCGTCTCGTCTATTGTACTCGCTTTGTCTGATTTAAGACAGAAGTGAATGCTATTCATATAAATGTGTATTTTTAGAAAGTTTATAATAGCCGAAATTCTTGCTCTAAGAGAATGTATTATCAGAGCTAATATTTTGGGTTTAAAGCTTGTTAGTTATTGAAGGAAATAACTTTTGTGTTATTAACTCTATCCGTCGGACGCGAAATATACCTTGTGAAATTGCTTCTATAATTGTCGATATTACAATTGAACTTTCTTCTTTTATGAAAGTGAAGGTTACTCATTGTTTTCAGTGAGGCTAATAAAATAGCTAATTTTTGGTCAATTTAGGGCATTCATATTCTTCCTCGAGGTGGGTTAAAAGTCATCGTCTTTCACTCTCCTTCGTCATCCGAAAGGACAAGATTAGTTGGTTAATCCTACTCTAGGGAATCAACCTAAGTTTTCTTCCTTTATAAAGACAAATAGTTTGACTTGCTATTTCGTCCCAAATTTGATAACCCGTGTTCCAAAAATATATTTGTTAACCCGTAATTACCCGTTTATCAGTATTCAGTGGGTCGAAAAATCCATATAGATTCAACCCATAACTGCACATAATTTTTTCTGGAATGAAAAAAGAGTGCATAAAATGTTTCATTGTAACGGTTAACTGATGCTCGTGGCAAGGTTTATGGGTTTTGTTATGTTGGGTTGTGGCTTGTGGGATGCTGGGTCGGGTTATATTAGGGTATACGATGTAAAAACTTATCGAGTACTTGTTTTTTATTATACACCGTGTTATTTTTCATTGGAAGTAAATAATTAACTTTACATTCATAATTTTTTTTTTTTTTGGTTTCACCTTTTTTTTACATCTTTAGATAAAATTAGTAACCATCACTTATCCACTTGATATAGCTTAATTTGAAGGAAAAAAACACTAATTATTTTTACAAATAGGATCCTACAACCTGTTGTATAGTAGCATTATACAACAGGCCTATATATTGTATATCAAACCATTTAAAGCCCAATAAAAATAAAAAAAAAATTACCTATCTCCTTTTCCCCTATTTCTGTTTTATGTTTGGTCGACAAACTCTCTTCTTTCCCGTTTCTAAATTTCCTTTAAACGATAATCGACAAACCTCCATTCTCCCTTATTTTGATTCTAAAATGGTGAAACGGAAGCAATTGACATCATCATCAAGGGGGAAAAACGCATTTAACAATATTTTGGGGAACGAGAAGCAATTTACATTATCATCAAGAAGGAAAAATGCATCTAACAATACTTTGAGGTAAATTTCTACACTAATCATACGAGCTGTTATTAAAAGAATACGAGCTAAAAAATACGAGCACGTAAGAATACGAGCTATTAAGAGAAGAATACGACCTATTAAGATAATAATACGGGCTAATGTAAAAAAAATGCGAGCTTAAAAGGATCACGAACTTAAAAATATGAGCACATAAGAATACGAGCTATTAAGATAAGAATATGAGTCAATGTGAAACGAATATGAGCTTAGGATCACAAGCTTTAAAATACGAGCACATAAGAATACGAGTTATTAAGATAAGAATACGAGCTAATGTAAAA
>VHZZ01014963.1:16029-26344 GCA_009801015.1 Silene noctiflora
TCAATATCTGCCTTTCATAGCATGGTTTATATACTGTTGGATCAATCAATGAGAGTCCGCCGTTGTTGTTCCACAATTTCCAAGCCTGAAATAATCATACAACAGTCTTCTCAAGTAACATAGATTACAATGTATTTTGATGAATAAATTGATCAACTGCAACTTACATATGCTAAAAGATTCGAAGAGTCGTAATCCTGGAAATGGTTGTTCCTTCTACCACTAACAATTTCTAATAGTAGAACTCCAAAACTAAATACATCCGATTTTTCTGAAAACCGACCTTCCATTGCATATTCTGGAGACATATATCCACTGCACAAATTAACAACAAAGTGTAGTGTCATCTAAATATAGGACACGGAGCATAAATGAAATGTCTAAGTAACATAGGTTGAGAAAGTTACTAGGTTCCAGCGATTTTTTGCGTGTTGGCTTGATCTTGTTTCGTGCCAAATATCCTTGCCATCCCAAAGTCCGATATCTTTGGATTGAGCTCTTCATCTAGTAAAATATTGCTTGGCTTTAAATCTCTATGAATAATCCTCAACCTTGAATCTCTGTGAAGATAAAGAAGTCCTCGACATATTCCTTGGATGATTTCAAATCGCTTCTGCCAATTTAGTACTCTACGATGCACTGGATCTGTAAATAACAGTTGCAGTATTTGATGGACAGGCCAGTGTTTTAATCTTCAACAATTTGACACACAACTACACCAGAGATCAAGTATTTCACTTACCAAAGAGAATCACATCTAAGCTTTTATTTGGCAATAGTTCATATACTAATAGTTTCTCTTCTCCTTCCACACAACATCCGAACAACCTTACCAAGTTTTTGTGCTGAAGCTTTGAAATGAGCTCCACTTCGTTCATAAATTCTTGAAGCCCTTGTCCTGACGCTCTAGAAAGCCTTTTCACAGCAATTTGTTGTCCGTCATCCCATATTCCCTATAAAACTCACACATGTTAGTTACAACAAATGATCGAGGGTTAATAAAGATGGTAATACAAAATATACCTTGTATACGGGACCAAAACCTCCTTCACCAAGCTTGTTGACTACAGAAAAATCATTAGTTGCACTGACCAACTTAGTGAACTCAAACAAAGGCAGATCATGGAATTGTGTCTCTTTAAATATTGTCTTAGATCTCTTTTCTGCAATAGTATTACAAATACAAAATACATCATTTTGGCCTGTCATAGATATAGTGAAATGTCAAAGCTCTGAATTTCAGAATCAAAATAATGAATATTACCATTTCTATGACCCATCCTCAGCCACAGGAAATATAATAAGGTAGCACATGCCACTGCACTTGTAATCACTATGACTGCAATTCTCACTTTCCATTTGATACTATCACCTGTACAGCAACAGAGGAATAGTTAAAGCGAAAATAGAGCCAAGAATCGTGTCAACCGATGTTGAAGTTGCAATCTCAGAAAATGCTCTATGAAGTTTAAACAGTTCACCTGGTAGGTCTGAATAAGCCAAACGAATGAATACATCAGCACCACCAGTCGAGAATTGTCGCATGTCAATGAGGCTTACATTCAGTAACATGCAGCCAATACCCGGATAATAGGAATAAGCTAAACATGAACAGTTTTCCAAGCACTTGCTCTCGCAATTATCTGGACTCGCTAAAATCCGTTCAGCATGATCTGGTACTTTGATTTTCTGAAGCTGCAAAAACTTGTCTGATTTATTTCCTTGAGCTTCGCACTGCAAAGGCGTTTTCCGAACACAACCGTTAGCCCAATTCCCTCGCGACCATTCATCAACCTTTTTCGGCACAAATCCTTTCAAGCATTCACATATCGGTGCTTTCACCGGATGACAAATAGTAAATTCACCACACTTGCCGTAAACATCACATTCCGAGTCCAACGACCGCCACACAATTTCCCAATTACTAGTCCTGAAATTCCAATGCTTTTGGACCAGGTTACCTTCATAAGTCAAAACAAATCTTTGAAATATGGATGCACTTGACAATGGATCATATGATATTTCCAATGTGCCATCTTGGCCATCCACAATATTAAATCCAGTAGACACATCGGACTGAGGGAAAGGCGTCCCAAGAAAGATATACCCATTCCAAGGGCCAGTACGATACTTAAGCTGATCACCCTCCATAATGGAAAGTTCAGGTAGACTACGAGGAAGACGGACTATGTTAAAGCGACCCCTTGATGGATCATTAACGTTCTTCCATGATTGAAAATAATTATCGGGCATATATTGATTAAAGACGAGCTTCATTTGGGGAAAGAATGAATCCGTGGGATGGTCAAAACTCTGCCAGATGGTTGTATTATTACCAGTGTCTGAAAGTAAGACAAAATTACCAGTATTTAGAAGCCAAGCAACTGAAGTATTAACCTTATATGATATGTTTGACGACCAATGAATCTTGTTCTGTGAATCCGAGACTTGGAGATTCCCTTGGTCCGATATTTTGAGCAATCCGGACGAGTCTTTAATTGGATTGTCTCTGTTGGCTACCCAGACCACCTCAAGTTGTCCATTGAATGGCTTATTATTGTACCATATGCCAAGATACCGATATGTTGAATTAGTTGGACGAAAGAATCCGAGCTTGAAATTGCCATTACTAGAGACTAATGCTTCAGGGTCTTTCAGAAATTGCGTGTTTGTGATTGTATCAGAAGTAGTTGAAGCAAACCTGATTTGGAAACAAGAAATTAAGAGGAATGTGTAAATAGCAACCTTTGGATGCATTGCAAAATTTGCGTGTTATTATTATGTGTGCAATAACATTAGCTCAGGATCATTACTCCTTACAAGTTAACAACATTTTTATTTATTTCGAGTCATCGTAGTGGTATACTAAAAAATGGTTCAAGCAGTTGAGTTTGAAGGATAGCTAGTAGACATTAAAGAAAGATCTTAGTCATTAGGTAGGATAATTGCTAATACGCCAGAACTTGTAGTAATAGTATTACTCGTATTACATTGGACTTGAAAAAAAATGTTTAGATTAATTGGCCTTATGTTGTTGCTTCACCAACTATACTCGTTCAATATGTTATTATGAGATTAAATGGCTTCTTGTGCGTATAGTCTTCATGACATAAGAACTAATAAGATTTGTTATTCAAAGAAAAAGATCTACTAGCTAGTGGCTCATAGAGTCAATAGTCCAATATGGTATATAAACACATTTTTTATTTGTATTAAGGAATATCTAGTAGTGAATCTGGTGGTGAAGGAGCTCAGGATTAGAATTGGATGCATAACTAAGGAGAAATTCACAAAAACTGACTTCTACTGGGTCACAGGACGCAGCTTGCTTAATTTTAGAGTCTTAGAAATCTCGAACGACTTGAATGTATCCATTTATTTATCCTTTGTATCTAATTAGTTACTTTTATTCTCTCTGTCTTCATCATTTGGATAATGGTTTTATTGGATGATCAAACTAGCATAAAGAATTATCCTTATATAGAAAGATAAATAAATGAATAAGACAGCCTAAAATGAAATAAGTGAATAAAATGATCGAGACACTGCGTATATTATTTATAAATATCGTAATAGTTGAACGTAAAACCGTTTTATAAGAGAGTTAGACAAGATTTTCAGGTACAATTATTAACTACCCAATTACTACTTACTTTTGAGTTTTGAGCATGATAGGTGAACAATGCAGTAGTACTAATTAATAGATCTGGCAAGATCGACCCGAGTCGATTGACCTGATCCGATAAGATGGTCCGAGACCTAAAAATGCTCCGAAGATGCCCCGATAGACCTCAAGAGACCCGAAACGGCTTAATTAAGGCAAAACCATGTCCCAAAATGACTCAAATGTGGATCAACCCGACCCAAAATGACAAGATCTGAAGTGACCCAACTAAAAACGATCCAATAAACTATTGACCCGAAAATGACTTTATTATTCAAAGTGACCCGGCCTAAACCAGATCTGAGTGACTCATTTACAATGTCAACTAAGTCAGTGACCTTTGATGTCCACATCAAATGAAAATTCCCTCAAATAACATGCACATAAGGTGAGAGACCACTACCAAAAAATAATGGTACTTGGGTTGATTCTATAGAACCCACCTGAAGGAATCATATCATATGGCTTACATTTATTTATACCATTATTAAGAAATGATAATAGCCACAACCTTCCCTAGTTGACATTACTATAACCTTAATAACAGAAAAAAAAAAAAAAAAAAAAAAAAAAGGTCTCTTCAATCTCAATTCAATAAAATCCAACCCAAACCACCCATTTTTCACATTACAATATTCTTCAACTTGCCTTTCTCTTCCTAATAAACAAGCCCATGGTATTCATTTTCCTACCTTAATTTTGATACATAATAACAAAACTAACAAATAAAAAGTATGTTCAAGGAATTACGAAAATGAGGTTGAAGAATAAATGTGAGCTATGTAGTAATATTTCTACAATATATTGTGAATCGGATAAAGCGCGTTTGTGTTTTGAATGCGATTCAAAGGTGCATGCTGCCAATTTTCTTGTTGCTAAACACTCTAGAACTCTTTTATGTAATTTTTGTCAATCTTTTACGTTATGGTCGGGATCTGGGCCGCGGCTCGGGCCTATGATGTCTGTGTGCCAAATGTGTAATAGTGCTACCAGTAGTGCTCATAATATCGAAATGTTACTTGGTGATGTGCATGGTGAACATGATCATAGTTTTGGTAATGAAGATGATAATACTGACAATGACGACAATGACAGTGATGAAGAGGATGAAGCAGATGAAGAAGATGATGATCATGGGTTGGAATATGACGATGACGAAGACGAAGATGATGAAGATAACCAAGTTGTCCCGTGGTCATATTCATCCTCACATCAACGGTGAATAAATAAACCTAAGGATAGTTTGATGGAAATGTATTTGAAGAGAAACACATTGTAAATTTTGTACTAATTTCATTTCAATAAATTAATTATCCATCTCAAAACTTTCGTCAAATTTAGTAAAATTTTGAAATTGTTGACCGCTCATATTAATAGACTTTCTGTATTTCAATGAAAAAAAATTTTGAATGCTTTGTAGTGACTCAAAAATTCAAATGTGAACTTATTTAGGCAAATAAATAGCTGGCGATGTAAGCCAGATTATTTAGTGTAGCCAGGGTTTGCTTCAAAGAAGGATAAAAATTAATAGCTATATAGTGGGATCGGGGGTGTGGAGTGTATGCTCACTAAAGTACATATCGAGTTTGCGGAAGATTTAATGATCAAGCATTAAGAACCGAACACTTAATTATACGTTTTGAACACAGTTGTTCTAACCCTGGACATGGGTTGCAACCCCGGATGACAGGGGTCGCTCCAAACTTAACCTAAAGCTTGTTTTGTTGAGCCCCTGTGGGGGTTGGTACCCTGGTTTCCTAGGGTTCATGCATTTTGGCGTAAAAGCAGTTTTCAATGCTTCCTTTTGGTTTATAACCAACTTTTCTATCTTATATATATAAAAAAATTCAAAACTTAAAAAGAAGGTTCATACATCTCACCTTGCACGCAGACCATGAATTGACTCTGTCGTACTCTAAAACAGACAATTTTGCATCCTAGAAGATAGCGTCTCTTCTTCTAGAACCGTCGCCACCGCCAACTGATAGTACAGCAATAGATTCAATATTACCATGCAACCTGGCAAAATTTCCAATCACAACTTACCCTATAAAATCTCCTTAAAGAGAGAAGGAAATAGCACATCAGACTGCAAATTTATAGAAACTATGTATCAGATGCGGAAAGCAACAATTTAATTGTTTAATCATTGAAAGTGAAAAGGTTCAACGACTTGCAACCAAATCTGAAGTGTTGCTCAACATCGTCATTCAATGAAATATACAGACATACAAGATTAGGAACTCTGCATCTGAGCTTCTTTCCATGTTAGCTGGTTTAGGTACAAATTTGGAAACCATTGCTCTTATATCCTCAACAGAAACCATTCATGAAATGAGGTCACAACTCTCGACCTACTGGCGACAATTGTCCGATGGAGAAAGACCTACTTGAACAATAACATTCAGCTGAATTTCAGTTTAAGAGGTCCAAAAGACGATTCTATTTCATACCAGTTACACAAACAAAAGGTAAGCTTGATAACCATAAAATTGTTTTTGCTAACTAAAGTGTTTGCCAATCAACTTTTCGGAGATCTTTAAACTTACTGGAGTGAAGCCAGACCTCTAACTTACTGTTTGCAAAATAGCTTTTTGACTAAAGAAGTCTAGGCGAAAAAGTTTTTGATGAGCTCATTCGCCCAGTTGCAGCTTACAGTTTACACTCGCAGAGCTACAGCATCCCTCGTTTTGAAATTGTATTTGTATACAAGCTATTGAAATAGAATGAGAATAAATTAGAACTCCAAACTATTCTTCGGTAGCTGCTCCATATTAATTAAAATCAGGCAATACTGGATCACCGATGTGCGACTATTTTGGAGATTACAGCGGTCACATTTGATAGCATCTCGGGGCGATATTGACCACATAGAGCAAGAATAGACCACAACTGAGATTTCATATTCCGCCTCCGTCTCAACCTCAACCTAGCGATAACAGTTCCAAATAACTACATTCCGCAAATTGAGCTTCAGCTCAATAGGTTCAAATTGAGCTTCAACCGATATTTCATACAACTTTAAATCGACCGAGATTAATATTGAACCACAAACTACGAGAAAAAGGAACATACATCAGATGTATTACCTCATACTTAATTTGTTTTGAGCATATTTTAGTACATTTTCAACAATCCAAATCAATACCCAGAAAAATACAAGCTTCACCTACAGTCGACAAGACCTAAATCCAAATTACCATAAAAAACAAAAACTCCCTTCTCTGTCCAATGTCGCAGCTAACACTAAATTCAGTCCCAATTTAATCAAAGGTGTAAACTGTTAGCAAATGACAGAGGCAAACAGTTGAAGAAAAGCTCAAACGTGACAATTGAGCTTCACTTGAGGTTCAGAATCTCCAAATCAACATATTCAAACCAATACAAAAGGCCATATCAAAATGACAGAAACTGTGTGTCGACTAATCAAAGGTAATTATAATTTGAACAAGCAGACGGAGTAACACTAAAACAACTAAATTCCGCAAATTGAGCTCAGCATCTCGAACTCAAACATACACTGGACTTTATCCCTTAATACACATTAGTAAACTCCCTCTTGATTAATCCAAGCAAAACAAATGAAATGACTGGGGCAAACGAAACAAGTGACAATAAAACCGCAAACTAATCTTCAAATTGAGGTCAACATCTCCAAATCAACACACATTTTCACAATTAGACAGATGATTCGGAAGGAGGAAGTATAACATACAGTCTAGTTATTGAAGACGGACGGTTTTTAATCAAAGTTAAACAAATGATCACCACAAACAGACGTGAATACCTATAATGACGAGCGAGCTCCAACGAAACACCACTCATAAAACCACCACGCTTAACATCTTTCGACTCCGCCGCGGTAGCAACACGGATGGAATAAACTTCCGAGTATATTAGCAGCGGTAACAACAAGGTTAGGTACAGGACCAATGCCGTTAGTGGGACTGGGCCAATCATCGGACCAATGCCGCGAAACAAAAGCAATCACCTTTCCATTCTGCATTACTGTTGGAGTAAGTGTCCTCCACAATAGTGCGTGTACATATTAAATCTCATTTTAAGGAATACACTCGGGATATTCATTGGCAATACTTGTCAGCTGATCAATGTACATCGGTAGCGGTTGGCTAACTAGGTTTTGACGTTACTGTCGTGTGACGACAGTGTTCAGTTGATCCCTTTCGGTCACACCTATAGGAACGAATCCCAAATATTAACTAATCATCTGTATGACATACAATATAATTATTCCCTTGATAAACTGACATAAAGTTAGTAGATTAAGTTATTTAGAGAGATCGAGATTTGAACTCGGGCCGACGTAATTTATTATTTAATGCGATAATTGAATAATAAATTTATTAAGACGAGTTTTAGCAATTAATTGTTAATTATTAAATTAGTACTGACTAACTAATGCGATTAGTGTTAGTACGTATTATGTGTATATGTAGAATACATGTACATATAATGAGTGTTTTAAGAAGGAAATAATTGGGAAACGTTTTTGTCATAAAAGATAATAAAAATGGAACATTTACATTAATTTGTGAGACAAATTATAAAATATAAATGGACCCATTTTGGGTACATATGGACTGATTATTTTAGAGGAAAATGGCATATGGACACAATTATTATACTTGTGCATGCCTCCTTGACTTTTGTTCTTCTCAATTAACTTTTCCTCTTATCTATATGTGTGATTATTGCAAACATGCAAAAACACACTCAACAACTCACCCACTTTCTTTTTGGGAGTTTCATTGTCTGGAGGATCATCCATCTTACATAGCTCAAGAACAACAAGATAGGATATCTTGTTGTGCTCATTATTTTATCCATAACCAATGTAAGGAAATACGATTTCTTACCTTTTATTTTATAATGTTTTTGTCTCATGCATGTTGCATAGATCTATAAATTACTAAATTAACTTTTTATTTTGTATCCTAATTAGAGGAGTATAATTAGGGGTCTATGGACTTTCATGGGGTATCAGAGCTAGCTTGTATCATGCATGTGTTTTTTAGGCATTTTAACAAATTATGAGATAATTTGAATAAATCATAAATGGTGTTAAAAATTCATTTTTAGCACGAATTTTTTTGGGCATGCATACCTACTAATCTCAAAGTATTTGTGGTCAAGTTTGGCAATTTTTGGATATTTTTCTATTTATTATCTTTTTTTGTGTTAAAACCGAGTCAAAAATGCCGATTTTTGGTTAAAAGTTAACTAAAAATAGTTGCATCTTGATTATGGTCTTAAAATTTTTATGGTGTCTCATTTGTATTTTCTAAATATTATATGCAAAATTTTTTAGTTTTTCATTAAGTTTTGCATGTTTTTTGATTTTTATAAGATAAAAATCGATAAAATGAGATTTATATGCTCAAAAATATTAAACGAATTTTTATGGTATGAAAATTTTTGGTACATTCAAAAATATATTTTTTTAAAAGTTATATGTGAAATTTATAAATTAATTTCACCTTTTGATTTTTGTTGGTTTTTATGAGATATAAACAGATAAATATCGATGTTTTTGTTCTCAAAATTTATTCAAAATTTTTGGGCTATAATTTTTTTTATTTTGGGTTCCTGGAATTTTTCCATAATATCTAAAATTTTTATTTCAAATTTTTGTAATGGTTATAATTAATTTGGATTTATTTCATAATAATTATTATAAATCCGATATAATTAGCAAATAATATCAATTCAAACTAATATGCATCAACAAATTAGTGAGGACTAATTTTTGAGTTCTAAAACAGTTTAGATAATTAGTTTGGGCTTAAATGAGATTTAAGGGTTGATTATTGATTTTTAATGGTTAAAAATCGATAAATTTCACAAATTCGAGCTAGAATCATGTGATTGGTTTTTGAGGCGATTTTGGCATTTTTTTTTTGCTGCATTTTAAGCATATTATTTATGTTGAATGAATGAATGTCATTTATTTAAAGTATTTATGTAATTTGTACCTAGTATGACCTAGTTTATAATCGTTATTACCGGTAATGTAAGGGAATAACGGTTTGGTTGTAATTTAATCGCGATCTCGTATCGCCGGTTTGTAATTATAATAGTTTTATTTTGCGATTGTCAATAGGATATTGCTATGTATTCATTTGTAATTCATTTATAATTATCAAGACCGGTGGCTTCCCGAGATGGTGCATTTTTGGAAGGAGTTCCAAATCCCACGAGATGGTGTTTTTCCTTGGAAGGCGTTCCAATGAAGAGACAAGGGACCAAGGCGTCAGTTTCCGAATTTGTAATAATATAGTTATTTTAATTAGCTAGATGGCGATACTAGGATTATTTGTTTGCTTGCTTGATTTATTTTTCGCTCATGCCAAAATCGCTGCACATGCATTTTATTTTGCGATTGTCAATTCACAGTTATTTATATTCGCCGACTTAGTTCACTTATAGGAAATTTATAACTAATTGACAAGATCTCTCACTTTTAAATAAAAAATAATTGAGATTAACCTTACCAATTAGTAACACCTATGAATCCCGTGTTCATTAGGGCAACCACTGTAACACCCCCATACCCAACGTGCCTTACGAGGCCACCTTAAGTACGGAGATGCTACCATCTCGGTTTCCCGAGGCAATGATATACAAAAGACA
>VHZZ01014963.1:29968-40398 GCA_009801015.1 Silene noctiflora
GATCATGGCGGTGAGTACTTAAACAATGAATTTGATTCACACCTAAAGGATTGTGGTATTGTATCACAATGGACTCCTCCTGGCACACCACAATTGAATAGCGTGGCCAAAAGGAGAAACCGAACTTTATTAGATATAGTTCAGTCCATGATGAGTCTAACTAAGCTTCCTGATTAATTTTGGGGTTTCGCCCTCTTGTCTGCAACATTCTCACTAAATCGAAGCCTGACTAAAGCGGCCAATAAGACTCCATATGAGATATGGACATGGAAAGTCTCTTATTTGTCATTTATGAGAATTTTGGGGTTGTGAGGCATATGTTCAGAACAAATCTGACAACAAACTAGCACCCAGATCTACTAAATGTCTTTTTGTAGGATATCCTAAGGAAACGTATGGTTACTACTTCTATAATCTTCACGAAAACAAAGTGTTTGTGGCTCGTGATGCTGTCTTTCTAGAAAAAGAGTTTATTTCTAAAAGACAGAGTGGGAGAAAATTAATACTTTACGAAGTTCAAGAGCCACAAACCGAGATTGAAGTTGAGGAGAACGTAGTGGAAAACGCTCCCTCCACTTTTGAAACAGTAAACGTTCCTAGGAGGTCAGGTATAATCAATCGTCAACCTAACCGTTACCTCGGCAGCATCGAAGAGGATGGTAATTTGTCGCTTTTAGAAAGTGACGAACCCACTACCAAAAAATCGGCCATTTCTAGTCCCGACTCCGCGCATTGGCTTGAGGCCATGTGGTCCGAAATGGATTCTATGTACGAGAACCAAGTATGAAACTTGGTGGATTTACCTGAGGGTGTGCGACCCCTTCAGTGTAAGTGGATCTTTAAGATAAAACTCGGCATAGATAAACATGTAGATGTTTACAAAGATAGATTGGTGGCCANGGAACCTTGTTTGTACATGAAGTTTAGTGGGAGTAAGGTTACTTTTCTTCTCCTGTATGTGGATGACATACTGCTCATTGGAAATGACATGCCCACTCTAAATTCCGTTAAAGAGTGGCTAGGAAATCATTTGAAGATGAAAGATTTGGGAGAGGCACAACGCATCTTGGGTATCCTGGTCTATAGGAATAGATCCAATAGGATACTGGCATTGATTCAAGAAGCTTATATTGATAAGATTCTTGATCGGTTCAATATGAAAGACTCTAAGAGAGGTTTTCTTCCTATGGGTCATGGGGTCACTTTGAGCAAGTCACGGTCTCCCTCTACACCTGAGGAAATTGAACGCATGAAGACCATCCCTTACGCTTCCGATGTTGGGTCTATCATATATTCGATGAGGTGTACACGTCCCGACGTCGCGTATGCTTTAAGCATGACGAGTCGTTACCAAGACAACTCAGGTGAGAGTCACTGGATAGCCGTAAAGAACATACTTAAGTACTTGAGAAGGACTAAGGATTCATTCTTAGTATTTGGAGGCGACTCTGAGTTACGTGTAAGAGCTTACACGGACGACAGTTTCCAAACTGATCGGGATGATTTGAAATCCCAATCCGGCTATGTCTTTATGTTGATTTGAGGAGCTGTTTGCTGGAAAATCTTAAAAAAAGCGTCACTGCGGATTCTACAACGGAAGCTGAGTACCTGGAAGCGTCGGAAGCTGCAGAGGAAGCTGTTTGGATTCGACAATTCATGAAAGGACTAGGAGTAGTCCTTACTGCCGAAGATCCAATCACTATATATTGTGATAACAGTGGGGCTATTTTTCAAGCTAAGGAGCCCAAGTCAAATAATAAGTCTAGACATATACAAAGGAAATACCATGTAATAAGAGATTATGTGGATAGAAAGGAAATAAATATTTGTAAGGTTTGGACAGACGATAATGTTGCTGATCCTTTAACCAATCCTTTAACCAAGCCTTTATCAAAGGCCAAGCATGATGGTCATGTCGTCTCAATGAGATTGAGACGAATAGTAGAATTCCTTTAGATTATAAGACATGTAATAATCGGATATTGTATCGTTTTTTCATGTATGATAATCACATTCATTGTTTGAGTTTTGATGATGAACTCTTTTATCTAGTTTGACTAAATTTTAATGTTTATCCGAATAGTATTGTGTGACAATGTTGAAACTATTCAAGTGAACAAGATGAACTTTGTATTTTGTCCCTAGTCACTTAATGAGATGATATCTCGGAGTGACTAAATTGTAAGTCGATCGATGGTTGATGAATCACCATGGGGTCATAGAGATGACTGGTCGATTACATAGGCAGACTGTATGACACCTTGCTGGACAGTGACAATCGATACAGTCCCTTAGTTCTATTGGAGACGTCAGGTCGTGGCAGGGATTTCTATGATATTCCTATGAGTCGATTCTTTTGACTGGAGACTATTATCTGAGTCAGTAAACCTTCCGAGTGACTTTGGTTTTTGTCCTAGGTCGCGCCGTGAAAGGAGGCCGAAGGACATTCACTGGGTCATGGTGATCTCTATTGAGCAAAGATAGATAAGGCATACAGTAATTGTCCACCCACGTTGGGTTTTATGTATCTCAGGGCCACTCGAGGAGTTGTGATTGGAAATGCGTGGCTACGCTCGGAAGTAATCTATGGTAGATTTTTCCGGTCTTGCAGTCACACTCCCAATCGAGGAAACCACTCACGATACGTTCATGTGCAAGTACGACCTGAAAGACACCTTGCATTAAGTGAGAGATCTAAAACGGACAAGAGAATTGGTTACGCACACCTTGTATCGGACAAGTGGGRGATTGTTSGAGTGAGTGTCCTCCACAATAGTGCRTGTACATATTAAATCCCATTTTAAGGAATACACTCAGGATATTCATTGTCAATACTTGTCAGCTGATCAACGTACATCGGTAACGGTTGGCTAACTAGGGTTTGACGTTACTATCGTGTGATGGCGGTGTTCAGTCGATCCCTTTCGGTCACACCTATAGGAACGAACCCCAAATATTTACTAATCGTCTGTATGAGATACAGTATAATTAGTCCCTTGATAAACTAGCTAAAAGTGAGTACATTGAGTTATTTAGCGAGATCGAGTTTTGAACTCGGGCCGACGAAATTTATTATTTAATGCGATAATTGAATAATAAATTTATTAAGACGAGTTTTAGCAATTAATTGTTAATTACTAAATTAGTACTGACTAACTAATGCGATTAGTGTTATTACGTATTATGTGTATATGTAGAGTACATGTATATATAATGAGTGTTTTAAGACGGAAATAATTGGGAAACGTTTTTGTCATAAAAGATGATAAAAATGGAACATTTACATTAATTTGTGAGACAAATTATAAAATCAAAATGGACCCATTTTGGGTACATATGGACCGATTATTTTAGAGGAAAATGACATATGGACACAATTATTATACTTGTGCATGCCTCCTTGACTTGTGTTCTTCCCAATTAACTTTTCCTCTTTATCTATGTGTGTGATTATTGCAAGCATGCAAAAACACACTCAACAACTCACCCATTCACATTAAGAGGCCGGTCACCCACCCACCCCCATATTGAGTAATTGTTACTCATTTCTCATTCATTCACTTTTGCATATGAATATTTTATCTCTCTGAAATCCCCAAAAATATTAGAAGATTACTAATAGTTAGTAATATATAATCTAATATTTCATATTATTACTAAGAGTTAATAATACAATTTATATATATTCAAGGGAGATCTAATATATATCTAGTTAATATATATTAGATCTTTTGGGTATTAGTTCTTGGGTGCAATTGGAAGGGGGCTTTCTTTTTGGGAGTTTCATTGCCTTGGAGGATCATCCATCTTACATAGCTCAAGAACTACAAGATAGGAGATCTTGTTGTGCCCATTATTTTATCCATAACCAATGTAAGGAAATGCGATTTCTTACCTTTTATTTTATAATGTTTTTTTCTCATGCATGTTGCATAGATCTATAAATTACAAAATTAACTTGTAATTTTGTATACTAATTAGAGGAGTCTAATTAGGGGTTTATGGACTTTCAATCACAACACAACCCAACCCATTCTTGGAAGCATCGGTGTATGCCTCAAAGTTCTCACTCCCCTCTGGCAAAGCTAAGACGGGAGTTGTAGTCAAACGCTCCTTTAAGGTTTGGAACGCCGTCTCACAACTCTCATCCCAGCAAAATTTGTTCTCCTTTCTCATCAACGCTGTCATCAGTCTAGCTATCTTCGAAATATCTTTCACGAACCTCCTATAGTACCCGACTAGACCCAAGAAACTCCGAACCACAGCCACATTTTTCGGTGCTTCCCAGTTAGACACCACCTCAATATTGGTAGGATCCACAGCTACCCCATCCTTCAAAATCACATGGCTCAGAAAAGCCACCTTCTCCAGCCAAAACTCACACTTGGACAATTTAGCATAAAACTGGTTATCGCACAAGGTTTGCAATACCAGCCTCAAATACTCCTCATGATCCTCTTTAGCCTTGGAATAGACTAGGATGTCATCAATGAATACTACCATAAACCGATCCAAAACTGACAGAAAACCCAGTTCATCAAATCCATGAAGACTGCTGGTGCATTGGTCAACCCAAATGGTATCACCACATACTCATAGTGACCGTACCTCGATCGAAAAGCTGTCTTTGGTATGTCCTCATCCAGGATCCTCAGCTGATGGTACCCCGACCTTAGATTAATCTTAGAAAACATTCCGGCCCCACTCAACTGATTAAAAAAGGTCATAAATCCTCGGCAACGGATACCTGTTCTTCACCGTCACATGGTTCAACTCCCTGTAGTCGATACACAACCTTAAGCTGTCATCCTTCTTCTTCACAAACATAACTGGAGCACCCCAAGGCGATACACTAGGTCTAATGTACCCCTTATCGAGCAATTCATTCAACTTCTTCTTTAACTCCTCTAGCTCCTTAGGACCCATACTGTACGGGGCTTTAGAGATAGGTCCCGTCCCCGGCTTCAACTCCACACTGAAGTCGATATCTCTCTGTAGTGGTAACCCTGGTATCTCATCTGGAAAAACATCTTCGAACTCACCCACCACTGGTATCTCCAAAGCTGATGGCTCATCTACCCTAGTGTCCTTCACGTGGCAAAGGATCATAGGATAACCCTTCGTCAGGTATGACTTCAAAGTCACTGCTACAATGATCTTGACTTTGGGTTTGACCATGAACCCACGGTAAGACACTCTAACTCCCTTAGGCCCTTTTAAATTGACCTTCTTCTAGTGACAATCTATGGTAGCACTATACCTCCCCATCCAATCCATCCCGACTATAACCTCAAACCCATCCATAGGAAACTCAAACAAATCAACCGGAAAGTTGACTTGTCCAACAACCATAGACACCCCCTNACGTGGCAAAGGATCATAGGATAACCCTTCGTCAGGTATGACTTCAAAGTCACTGCTACAATGATCTTGACTTTGGGTTTGACCATGAACCCACGGTAAGACACTCTAACTCCCTTAGGCCCTTTTAAATTGACCTTCTTCTAGTGACAATCTATGGTAGCACTATACCTCCCCATCCAATCCATCCCGACTATAACCTCAAACCCATCCATAGGAAACTCAAACAAATCAACCGGAAAGTTGACTTGTCCAACAACCATAGACACCCCCTTATACAACTTGCCACATGATACAGACTCTCCCGACGGTATAAAAACTTCATCCGTTACAGACTCATACTCCCCCAAAACCCGTAGACCTCGCATGACTCCTAGACACAAAAGAATGTGTTGCCCCGAATCAAACAAAACAAAAGAGGGAGTATTATTGATAAGGAATGTACCGGTGACCACTTGAGCATCATCCTCTGCTGCTTGCTTATCCATCATGAACATTTTGCCACTGTTCTTCTATCCTCCAACCTGCATCGTGCTAGCCAATGCAGTAGATTTAGCAGCGAAGTTCTGGTTCCCATTACCATTCTGCCTCTGATAGTTCCCAACATTGTTGCGGTTGAAATTACCATTGTTGCCTTGACTTCCCTAGCTATTCCATGACCCAGCTGGTCTGTTTCTAGCCATACTCTGTCCTGGTCCTTGAGAAAATCCTCCTCCTCGCCGTCCCTGAAAGTCGTTCCCGGCGAAACTAGTGCACTCATACCTCTTGTGGCCAGAACCGCCACAGTTGTAGCACGTCAACCAAGAGCTGCCACTGTAGCTCCTACCACCACGCCCTTTAAATGATGATCCTTCACTGAATCCAAAGCCACCAGATGAAGCTCTCCCTTAGCTGAAGTTTCCTCTCTTAAACCCGGAAGTACCAGTGCCCTCACTGTCGGCTTTCCTCTTCTCTCTCCACCTTTCTCCCTAGCCTCCTTGGCCATATCAGCCAACCTCTTTGCGTTCCCAGCTCTCTCATATACCTCTTTCAACTCCGTAAGGACCCCAGACGTCAGCCTCTCCAAGATCCTCACCAATAACCCCTTCTCAAAACGCAGTGTCAGACACAAATGGTTCATCTCCAAGTCATCCACATAACGGGCCAGCTCATTGAACTTGTGGTAGTACTCCGTCACAGTCATACCCTCAGTCATGCGAAAAGAGTCGAACGTCGCCCTCATCTTGTTCCGAACATGCTCCGAAATGAACTGGTGCCTCATAGCTTTCTTGAACTCAACCTAGGGAATAACAGGTTCCCCCAGGCCCTTATAGTACTCCCTAGCACTATCTTTCTCCCGGTTCCACCAAACACGAACCGCATCCCTAAAGTAGAACGCAACTTGCTCTACCTTCATCTCATCAGGACAGTTGACCACCTCGAGCACACTCTCCATTTCCCTATGCTAGTTGTCAAGCAGATTCGGCACTTCTGTGCCCTCATAGGTCACAGGGTTGAAGCGAGAGATAGTGGTGCTCATCTTTGTGGTATCCACTAACACCTCCTTAGACTTCCCTAAGCTCTTGAGAGCCTCAGTAAGAGCCTTCTGGTGCTCAATCATGCGAGAAATCTCCTCAATGCTCATCTCAGTAGCCCTCATGTATGCAGCTGATCTTTTGGGATACATCTTTATACTATATAAGATAAACAGTTGTAAGCACATAACCTACGGCTCAAAACAAACATATATCCAACTAGAAAAGACACTCGGTCGAGTACACCCAACTTGGTCGAGTCACATATGCACTCGGTCGAGTTCAACTGTTACAAAAACCTGACCAGGAAATCCCAGAAAACACACTCGGTCGAGTGCGTAACGTACTCGGTCGAGTAGACACCACTCGATCGAGCGCCTCGCACACTCGTTCGAGTAAAAAACTTACAACACTTCTGTCCCAAAACTCAATTTTACCCACTCGGTCGAGTGTCAGGGGCTTGGTCGAGTACCCCGTACTCGTTCGAGTTCCCCTCACTCGGTCGAGTCATGCCATTTTCGAACTACCCCCATGCTTATACAAAAACATAAATCACACCTATAGTCCTACACATGTTACTAACTCCATAACAAATACTTCATCCAACATATGCAACCACTCAACTCATATCCACATACTTCACACATCCTCCAAGCAACTCATACATATAACATTTAACATATATATGAAACACATAAGCATACAACGACCTTTGACACCCCACAGTGACTGGTTCAAAGTTGTAAAGGGAAAATGAGGCTTTAGGATATCTCTCAAGCCTTTGCGGTAGCTCTAAACAACTCCTACCCGAGTTCATTTTATTTAAACACCCTATGTTCATTTTGTTCATTGGCTTTGGGTTCCAAAATCGTCGCTCTGATACCATTTTGTAACACCCCAAACTCCAAGTTACCTTATCAAGGACTACCTTAAGGTATAAGAGTGTTACCATCTCGGTTACCCGAGGTAGTGAACATTATAGAAACCATAATGAAACATGATTTAAAGAATAACTTATTAAAAAGGTTACCAATATCTAAAAATACAAATACAAATACAACAACATGCGGAAGATAGACTAAAAAAAGACTGGTGATGACTCGGCCCTTCCAAACCCCGCAGCAACATCAACATAGATATCCATCATCACCTGCTAAACCAACTACTCACCTCCCCGAATGGATTATCACAGTTTTGAAAACATAAACGGGGTCAGTCAACTATACAAAAATATGAAATAACAACAACAAGGCATAACATCCACAGTAACTGTAACAAATATCTCCATACTCCGTAGTAACCATTAAACCGACTACACACCAAGGTGTGTAGCCCTGCCATATTACCCATCGCAACAGGTAATCCACACCACCAGTGGGGACCGCAGCGTTACCACCAAAATTGTAATATCCCAAATAAAATAAAAATAAATAGTATTTTATTAAAAGACTTAGATGACATATTTTAACCGTTAACAAAAAAATATAGTTAATATCAGAAAGACGTGTGTATGAAAGACGGATTGAAATGGATAGCTTTGAGCCTTAGAGGCCACGTACTCGTTTGGCATGAAATATTGTCATGCATGCATTAGAGGCAACGTGCCTTTGTTATGATCCGTCCTTAATTGCTAAGGATATGGATATGCATGATTTATGTAGAAGCCTAATGACTTTTCTTTTTGGCTAAGAAAATCATTGCTATAAATAGCAAGGTTTACGTTTGTTTCAATTAACAAGAAAGAAGCTTGAATCCATTAAACTTTCATATACATACCCGTATAAAAGTGAGAAGTGTTTTTCTAGTATTTTTCATATACAACCCTTTACCTCTGTTAAAAAAAATAAAAAAAAATAAGGTATGATTTCAGGATCCTTTATCGATAAAATTAATTATCTACCTATATGTACCTTTGAAATAAAAGATTAGAGATAAGCGGTTATATTAGTTTTATTGTTAAATTTTATGACCCGTTATAATGCTCACATGTAAAATAACTGTTTCCACATGTTTTTTTTATAATTGATATTTATAGTTGTTATAATGTACAATTGGCCATTTTTAACATTCGGGATACGATTATTGGAAAGAGATGACATTATTCTATCATGTGTACATGGAAGGAGTGGAGGGGGAAGTATGACCCCATATGAATGATAATTATGTTATCCGGCAACGGCCGAGATGGGTCTCAGACTCGGGTTTCTTATCCTATGTACATGGAGGTGGGCTAAGTTCGGAGGAGTTTCGGCTCCATAATAAGTCTCTGTTCAATAATGGTAGACCGGTATGATTTATATGAGAAGTAAAATATTTATGTAAGTCTTTTGCATTCAAGTATTTTTCTCTCTCTATTTTATGATATGTATTCTTGTGAAACCAAATGAAAAGAAAAAAAAGGAATTAAATACCGTAATGTAAGGCCGGTAGAGGGAACTGGGGTCCTACTCAGCCAGTGGTTGGCTGATTGCGTTATTTTTTTTTTTCCAGGTAATTATGTTGGAGATGTACGGAAATAAGAATGTGGGAAGAAAGGATGCTTGATTGGATATAATGAGTAACATGATAGACTTGTATTGTAAAAAAATAATAATAATTTAGTCAAGTAATAAATTAGTGGTAACGTTATAGCCTTGTATTTCCTATAGAGGAAATACGGCAGTAGCACCTTTGTAAAATAAGGATTTTTTCCTTTAACGTTTCGGTAAACACTGTTAATAAATAAAAGGGTTACTTTTTGTACTCTTGGTTTTGTTGTTGTTATTTTTTTTTTTCACAAATGTCAGGGCGTTGCAGATTGGTATCAGAGCCTAGGAAAAAAAATTAGAATGGGAAAGACACCATAGGATAATACTCATGTGTGTTATGGTACTTATTTGGTTTCATAAATATTATGCCATTAATATTTTATTTGTTTTATTATAGAAACTATTGTGACTATGACTCACCCGTTCGATCTGGTCATGGATCCATCCGAAAAAGTTTCAAACCATGTGGCACGGTTAAGGAAGGCTTTGTTAAAACACAACTATCAGTTCCCTGCATATCGAATGAGTGAACCTTTTATGGCTRACTGTCTTGTAAAGACTCTACCCAATACTATTCCATGGAAAAACTTKAAGGAAAGATATCATGACCTTGTGGTGAATGGGGCTCCTAATTATTCAAAATACTTGCACAAAAGAGNTAAAGACTCTACCCAATACTATTCCATGGAAAAACTTTAAGGAAAGATATCATGACCTTGTGGTGAATGGGGCTCCTAATTATTCAAAATACTTGCACAAAAGAGCATTTTATAACATATGGATTCCCACCTTTGAAACTTTAGCTTGGGAACTTTAAACCCTTGAAAAATAAAGAGTTATTTATCTATCAGATGATAACGAGGATGAACATGAAAATACTAGTCGATGTGCCAAGTCCAATAAAAATATGAATACCAGTCCTACTAAGGATCACCTTGATAGGTCGTCGCTAACCTATGCAAAAATACCCTAGCGGTACAACACAAGAAATGTAGTATGTAGGGGTCGAATCCACGGGAGGCGGTGT
>VHZZ01014964.1:23501-36949 GCA_009801015.1 Silene noctiflora
TAAGTGCAAATTATTATGTAAAACAAAGCTAATAGAGGTGGTAAAATCACATAAATAAAGTACTTATCAGGACATCACTCAACTTAACATCGGTTTTGAATCTGATGTCTATTGCTTGAAAACTCGGATGTCTATTCACTATTTTGTAGTAGTGGTACTAGTAGAAGGTAAGATTCAGGCGCAAGTTACTAGTTGCCTGGGTGAGGCGTCAGGAAGCATGGAGCAGTCTCGATTATTCCCCTCCGAACTAGTAACAAGACTGGATCTTATAGGGACGCCTCCAGCAGGCGGAATAGTCCCCCACGGGCTAGGACAACTCACACCAGACGGCTGGCCGCCAGCAAGCAGTATGGGATCGGGTAATACACTTGTCAGTAATTTGGTTACTACTAACCAAATGCCTGGTGTTGGAAATGTCAGTCAGCAGGTAACAGGTTGGCAATCAAGCTCCCTAGTCACGGGGCATCCCCCTATCCGCGAGCAGACAGAGCCCGGTGACAACCTGGACATGAGGCATTGCCCAGAATCATCAGGCGGCTGTATTCAATCCTAACATTGATTACAACAGCATCAGGGACCAGCAATACTTAGAGCGCAGGGAGATACTGAGCAGGATTTCGGGGATGTCAGCTCCTCTGGAAAAGGCGACCCCAGGCAGCTATACAGATTCCCCATTTGTAGATATGATATCACTGTTCGTTATGCCAAAGGGATTCAATGCCCCTACCATGACACTCTATTATGGTACCATAGATCCCTTTGATCACATCAGCCAGTACAAGTAGAAGATGATGGTCATAAAAGCAACAGGACCCCTGAAGGAAGTATGCATGTGCAAAGGGTTCGGTTCAACACTGACAGGAGCCGCGTTGCAATGGTTCGTTGGTTTGCCAAACAGGTTAATAGCCACATTTGTTAATCTAGTGAACGCATTCACACAGCAGTTCGCCAGTAGCAGGAGACCTGAGAAGCACACCAGCGACCTCTATCGGATAGTCCAAGGATTTGATGAGAGGATCAAAGACTTTGTCACCAGGTTCAATAAGGAGAAGGTAGCCATCACAAGGTGTGACATACCAACAACTGTGGAAGAATTCCGACAGGGACTGCACTAGGACTCATACATATATAAGGAGTTAACGAGACATCCATGTTGTACATTCGAGGATGTTCAAGCAAAGGTGGCAGCAATAATCAGGTTGGAAGAAGATATGCTTTCTATGAGGCAGATTCCAGGATTCGAAAAGGCGCCAAAGAAAGAAGTAGCAGAAAGGAAAGAGGAAAGGTCTAAACCTTATAACATACCCTAGGAAAAGACAGTGCATATAGTGGAAGGAAGGGAGAAGCCACCATCACCAAAGTTGAACGATTATGGCTTCACCACAGGAATGGCGGGACTCCTGCAAGCCTTAAAAGATCTTGGAGACAAAGTCAAATGGCATGAGCCACCAGTGGAGAAGCAGTCATGGAAGAAAGACAACAAGAAGAAGTGTGAGTTCCATAACGATTTTAGGCACAACACAGAGGACTGCTACAATCTGAAGAGGTAAGTTAAGTACCATTCTGACCAAGGGAACCTAGACCACCTGTTATCACGTGGGGGCGGGCAGTAAGGCAAGGTGAGCACTATAAGACAAACCCTACCCCTACCACAACCTGTGTGCACCAAAATAATAAACGTGAGAATAGGAGGTTCATATTTGAGTGGTTTAACATACTCAGCCGCGAAAAGACATGCCACTGAAAGAAATGGTAACAGGCCAGAATCTTCCTGCAGAATCAGCCACTACAGCCTGCCAGCTGTCACCTTTGATGAAATAGACGTTCGTGACGACCAGGAGCACCATGATGCGTTGATCATAACGTTGTCCATGGAAAATTGTTTAGTGAGGAAAGTCCTAGTAGATACCGGAAGCTCAGTCAACCTGATTATGCTGGATACCATAAAAGGCATGGGATTCAGTGAAAAAGATCTGGCAAAACAAAACATACCATTGGTAGGATTCAGTGGAGAGACCGCTCATTCACTGGTAGAAATCACAATTCCAACCTACGCAGGAGGAGTCAACAAGCAGGTAAGGTACCTGGTGATTGATGGCCCAGCTACATACAATGTTATTCTAGGAAGACCGTGGTTGCGCATAATGAAGCCAATCCCCTCAACGTATCACCAATGCGTAAAGTTCCCCCACACCATGGGGAGTAGAGGAGATTCGAGGATATCAAGATGAAGCGGGATGATGTTATAAGAAAGCATTAAAGTGCACCGTCAATCCGCCATCATAGCAATTATAGTGCCAACACATCCAGAATGACTATATTGAGCCACCTGTTGAAGAGCTAGACAAAGTCACCCTGGATGAGCAGCAACCTGAGAGAACAGTGTTAGTAGGAGCTGAGTGTGCAGGACATACCAGACAACAGCTGGTTGAGTTCCTCAAAGCAAACATGGATTGCTTCGCCTGGTCCAATGACGACATGGTGGGAATAGATCCGTCTATCAAAACACACAAGCTAAGTGTAGATCCTAAGTGCTACCCGGTGCAACAAAGGAGGAGGAAGTTTGCAGTCGAAAGGAACCAGGTCATAAATCAGGAAGTAGACAACTTGCTGGCTGCAGGCAAGATGCGAGAAGTAGATGCCACAGCAGGACATAGTAGGACACGAGATGCTGACATTTCTGGACGCCTAGAGTGGATATAACCAAATTAAGATGGATCTAGCAGACCAAGAAAAGACAACATTCATGTCAGAAAGAGGAATTTATTGCTACAATGTAATGCCTTTTGGGCTGAAGAACGCAGGTTCTACCTATCATAGGCTAGTAAACAGGATGTTCAAAGAGCGGATAGGGAAAACAATGGAGGTTTACATTGATGACATGATGGTGAAATCTAAGAAAGCTGACACGCATATGCAACATCTGTCAGAGATATTTGACACCTTAAGGAAATACAAAATGAAACTAAATCCATCCAAATGCACCTTTGGGGTATCCTCAGGAAAAGTCTTGGGATATATAGTGACCTAGAGAGGGATATAAGCCAGCACAGAGCAGATAAAAGCAGTGCTCCAGCTGAAATCTCCAGAGAGGCCCAAAGACGTTCAAAAATTAGCAGGGAAGGTAGCAGCATTAAGTAGATTCATATCCAGATCCTCGGAGAGGTGAAAGTTATTCTACGACATATTGAGGAAAAGCCAGAAGTTCGACTGGACAGCAAAGCATGAAACATCTTTCCGGTAGCTTAAGCATTACCTTAGCTCACCCGTACTGCTGGCAAAGCCGGAACAAGGAGAAGCATTGTTCCTATACCTATCTGTCACAGAGGCAGCAGTCAATGCAGTTCTCATCAGATAGCAGGAAAAGGTTCAGCAGCCTGTCTACTATATAAGTAAATCTCTGCTGTCTGCAAAAACCAGGTACACATCTCTCGAGAAGCTATTACTGGCTCTTGTTACTGCATCCTATAAACCGCGTCCTTATTTCGAGTCACACACCATACATGTTGTTAGGCCTAGATTTTCCACTAATATTTCAGGGTAACTCCTACCCAGGCCTGACTATCAGGGTACAATAACGTTAGGGTAGACCAAGAATGGCGTCGGGCAAGGAGAGGAAACTAGTCGAATATAAGGACAATATTTGACCTGGCCATGAATAATAATATTCGGTTGTTATCACATAAATTTGGATATTAATAACAAATAATTAAGAAGAAGATTCTGCAATAAAGATCAAGCATTTATGGGTAATTAGGCACAATAATGGAGCAATTAAGTGGCGTCATTAAGAGGAAATGTTACGCATTAATGATGAAGATTACGTAGTCGTTCAGCCTGGTTATATAAGAACAGTAGGATGCCATTTAAAGAGAGAGACAACTCGAGCAATTACATATTACTATACTACATACCACACTAAGGCAATTTTGCATCATTTATGCTAATTACTCCAAATTATAGTGAAATCCTCTCCTGGCTTGATGCCCGTGGTTTTTTTCCCATTTAAGGGTTTTCCACGTACAAATTTGCTTGTTTTGCTATTTATTTTATTTACTTTGCATCTCATATTTATTCAGCCCACCCTGCATTCAGTACAGATTATAAGAGCTAGTTAACCCTTTCAGTCTCAACCCTGACTTGATTTAGCAACGTGCAAAATCCACCCAAAACAATTGGCGCCCACCGTGGGGAATCTAGCTCATTAAAATATTTTTTCCCCTGTTTACAAAAATTATCAAAAACCAACAAAAATGGAACAACCCACCATTGAAGAGCAATTGAACGCTGCCTTGCAGCAAGTCGCAGAGTTGGACAGCTTGAAAGATAAGATGGCTCAGACTAAAGCTGAGATCTCGCAACTGAGAGAGTCTAAGTCAACTTTGAAACAGAAGTTGGATAAAATTCAGGGTAATTCCAAAATTCAACCAGGAACCCCATTTTCCTCTATTATCAAGCATTTCGACTTCTCAAATTTTGGGAGTCCTAGTGGCACCAAAAATGTCTTCCATATTGAAGATGATGATGTCTTCAAAAATGAAGATGTTAAGCCTGATGAATCAGCAACAGTCATCATGATGGCAGTGGTCCAGGAAATCAAAAAACTCAATGAAAAATTCGAAAAGATACCTGGAGTACCTGCTAGCATGGAGGAAGCTTCACCAGATATTTATGCTGATTCACCTTTCGCGGATGAAATAGCCAAAGTTGACCTCCCAAAGAAATTTGTGGTTCCATCCATGAAGATATATGATGGGACCTCAGATCCCCAAAATCATGTAGCCCTGTATAAGCAAAGAATGATGGCTGCATCTGTCCCTAGTGAATTCAGGCAAGTTTGCATGTGTAAGGGATTTGGAACAACTCTGACCGGTCCAGCACTATAGTGGCATATCAACCTGCCACCTGGAAGCATCAAGTCATTTGTTGACCCGATCAACAACTTTAACCAACAGTTTGCAAGTAGTAGAGAATTGGAGAAGCGGTTCAGTGATCTTTACAGGATTACCCAAAAGTCAAGCGAGACTCTCAGGGTATTCCTTTCCAAGTTCAACAAAGAAAAAGTGTTCATTCCCAGGTGTGACGTTGGAACAGCAGTGGAAGTTTTCAGGCAGGGGCTACTGCCAAATAGTGATCTCTACATTGAACTCACTAAGTATCCATGTCATACCTTCGAAGATGTCCAGGCTAATACTCTTGCTTACATCAGACTAGAGGAAGACAAAAGCTATAAAGTAGGAGCGTCCAGCAGTTCCAAAGAGTATGAAAAGTCAAACAGGAAAAGCAGCAATGGGGGAACCAACAACAGACCAACCCCATATTCCAGACTTGATCGTTCAGAAGTCAACCTGACATATGAACTACAATGTAAGGCTAAAGTTCACCCACCTATTTCTGAACAAAACTTCAGTGTTGATATTGCAGGCTTAATCCAGCTACTTGACAACATAGGTTCAGCAGCCAGATGGCCCAGGAAGTCAGAGAACCCCAATCCAAGGAAGGACTATACCAAATGGTGCGAGTTTCACATGGATATAGGGCATAAAACAGAGGACTGCTTTACTCTCAGGAAAGAAGTAACCTACCTATTGAAGGGTGGCTATTTGAAGGACCTGATCAAGACTAGGGGTCGAAATGAAGGCCAAAACAAGGAAAGCTAGGAGAAAAAATGGGAGCAAAATATCCCCCCACCACCACCACTTTATGAAGTAAAATTCATAAATGGCGGGTCAGAGATTTGTGGCATGACCAGCTCAGCAGCGTAGAAAATAGCCAGGACGTCCCCAATGAAGTTAACCTAAGGCTAGGAAACATACCGCGTATCACTTCAGTGACTGTGACTGGTGGGGATCCCTGACATCCATCACGATGGCCTGCTGATTTCCTTGCAAATTGGAACAGCCACTATGAGAAAAATCCTGGTAGATGGAGGCAGCTCAGTGAACCTGATCATGGTCGATGTGCTTAAAGCCATGAAAATCAGTGAAGATCAAATTACCATAAAGTCCAGTGTCTTGGTATGATTCAGTGGAGAAACGAGGAGCACGTTGGGAGAAATCCACCTCCTCACATACGCTGAAGGCGTTGCATCCTATGAAAAATTTGGAGTGTTAGATTGCCTATCATCTTACAACGCAATCCTAGGCAGGCCCTAGATTTACAATGTCAAAGTTGTACCATCAACCTATCATCAATGCATAAAGATACCAACAGATTGGGGCATAGCGACCATCAAAGGTGAGCATAAGACACCCCATGAATGCTACACTGAGGCTCTGAAACTTTCCAAGGCAGGTAAGTCCCTTGCATAGCAGTTACAGTCCCCTGTCAGGAGTACTTATGTAGCACTGTCAAGTATGGAGACAGATCAGGTAATCCTAAGCCCTGAGTACCCTGACAGATACGTTCTGATTGGATCTGATGCTCTAGACTCTATCAAGCCTGAGCTGGTAGAATTTCTTAAAAATAAATCTTCCTGGTTTTCTTGGTCGCATTTTGATATGACTGGAATTGATGCTAATGTAATTACGCATAAACTCAATATTGACCCGTCCTTTCAGCCTGTGCAGCAAAAGAGAAGAAAGTTTGCGCCGGAAAGAAATGTCATAATCATTGAAGAAGTAGAAAAACTCCTTTATATGGGCATGATTAGAGAGGTAATGTACCCTGAGTGGTTAGCTAATGTGGTTGTCGTGCAGAAAAAGAATGACAAATGGAGAGTCTGAGTAGATTACACTGATCTGAATAAAGCCTGTCCAAAAGATCCATTTCCCCTCCCTCATATTGATGCCATGGTAGATGTAATAGTAGGCCACAAAATGCTAACCTTCATGGATGCCTCCAGTGGGTTCAACCAGATAAAGATGCACCCTGCCGACCAGGAGAGTACTGCATTCATTACTGACCGAGGCATATACTGCTACACTGTCATGCCATTCGGCCTGAAGAATGTAGGGGAAACGTACCAGCGCCTTGTCAACATGATGTTTAAAGATCAAATATGAGACACCATGGAAGTCTATATAGATGACATGGTGGTGAAATCTAAAAATGCAGAAGATCATGTAAAGCATTTGGAAACAACATTTCAGATCCTAGAAAAATACAATATGAAACTCAACCCTGCAAAGTGTTAATTTGGAGTCTCCGCAGGGAAGTTCCTGGGGTACATGGTGACCGAAAGTGGCATAGGGGCCAGTCCTGAGCCGATAAAAGCCATATTAGAATTACAGTCACCCAAGTCGGTCAAGAACATCCAGAAATTGACAGGCCGGGTCGCCGCCCTGAACAAGTTCATATCCAAGTCTTCTGAAAGGTGCAAAACATTTTACAGCCTGCTCAGAAAAAATAAGCAGTTTCAATGGACACCTGGCACGAAGCAGCCGTCCAGGACCAAAAATTATACTTATCATTTCCACCTTTACTGGCCAAACTAGAAAAAGGAGAACCCCTGTCAGTATACCTATCTGTCACTGACACCGCAGTAAGTGCAGTCCTGGTGAAGGAACAAGAAGGTCAACAACACCCAGTCTACTATGTAAGTAAAAGCCTGTTAGATGCTGAAATGAGGCATGGTTTACTTGAAAAATATGTTTTAGCTTTAATTATATCGTGTACTAACTGCGCCCTTACTTTGAGTGTCACCCTATAATAGTCAGGACCAATCTACCCATTAAATCTGTTCTGCGAAAACCTGAGTTGTCAGGCAGGATAGCCAAATGGTCAGTCCAGCTTAACACCTACGACATAAACTTCGAACCCAGGATAACGATTAAATCGCATGCCTTAGCAGACTTTGTGGCTAATTTCAGCCCTAACCGAGAATCAGACCTGGCTCGAGAAGTAAACCAGTTAGAGAGCAAAGACCCAGACCATGAATGGACCATGTTTATAGACGGGGCATCCAACGCAAGAGGTACAAGGCTAGGATTAGTGCTAAAATCGCCACAAGGGGACACGATAGCTCAGGCTGTAAGCTACGAATTAAGTGCTACCAATAATGAAGCTGAATATGAAGCACTCATAGCAGGACTAAAGGTATGTTTGGACCTCGGTGATCAAAATCTAAAGGTAAACATTGACTCTTTACTAGTTTCTAATCAAATGAAAGGAATTTACACAGCCAAAGATGCAAAAATGATTTTATATTTAGAATATGCGAAACAACTAAGCTCTAACTTCCATTCATTTGATATTGACAAAATACCAAGAGATCTAAATACTCAGGCCGATGCCCTAGCCAGCCTTGGCTAAAATTTCACCCCTGCCATTTTTGAAAAAATACTCGTCGTTCATTTACTTGAACCTGCTATCAGGAGGCCTGAAAAAGTGAACCCTGACAACATTGACAATAATTCTTGGACTAAACCTTACTATGACTGGTTCCTCCAAGGTATACTACCTCAGGGTAGGCATAAGGCCAGGGCCTTTAGAATAAGATCATATACTTATTTCATTATCAATAACACTTTGTTTAAGAGATCACAGGCTGGACCATATTTAAGACGTCTTGAACCTGATGAAGCCAAACAAGTAATCCAGGAGATACATGATGGACATTATGGCAACCACAAAGGAGGACGAAGCCTGCCTAGCAAGATACTCATGACAGGCTGCTACTGGCCTACCCAGAGGGATGACTGTCTGGAATACTGTGCAAAATGTGAAGCTTGCCAAATCCACGCTCCAATAATTCATAAGCCGTCAGAATTACTCCATTCAATTTTTGTACCCTGGTCGTTAATAAAGTGGGGCATGAACATAGTAAGGAAGTTACCCGTAGCTCTGGGGCAGATGGCACACAATTCGTTGGAAGAAAGACCAAAGCATTTTGCGCTGAATGGATTATCAATTTGGTAACATCAACTCCCGGATACCCAAAAGCCAATGGTCAGGCCGAATCAAGTAACAAGGTAGTCATCAACTGCCTGAAAAAGAAGCTAAAAAGATGACGAGGCAGATGGGCGGAAGAACATCCACTGGTATTATGGGCAGACAGGACAACTCCAAAAACTTCAACTTGACAAAAACCTTATTCATTGGTGTATGGTTGTGAAGCTATGATACCTGCAGAAGTACGAGTGCCGGCGTCAAGATACTACCTGAACAAAATCGAATCAAACAGTAGCCTGATGCAAGACAACCTAGTCCTAATAGAGGAGCTAAGAGACGCTGCCAAAATCAGGATATCATCATATCAACAAGCAGTAGCAAGAAGTTATAACAAGAATGTCAAGATTAGAGTTTTCATGGAAGGAGACCTTGTCCTACGTAAAGTATTTCCAAACAAAAAAGAAAAAAATGGAGGCAAATTGGCCCCTGCATGGGAAGGTCCTTACTTAATTGACTCAATCGTTGGTCAAGGAGCATACAGGCTCCAAACATTAGAAAGGGAAATGATCCCAAGATCCTGGAATGTAACTCATCTAAAACTATTCCATGTGTAATAAAAAGTAAAATCCACCCTGCCTCTGGTCAGGTAAAAATTCATTACAAACTATGTATGTTTTACATGCCTTATTCTACATGAATTGCCTAAAATATGCGTCTGCCTTGTATGATCAATGTGGAATCTACATGCTAGTTCTTATACAAATCTTATATAACTAACCTTACTTATACTTATTGCTTGAACCCTGAACAATCATACATGATATATTGTTGCATGAATAAGTCTTCAGGATTGAGGGCTACTCTGTCGTATGTCTTTTTATAATTCTTATTTATCTTTACACCCTGTCGTGCCTAACGAAGTTGGTAACCCACACCAGATACGGTGAATAGCAGGACCAATCAGGCATGAAATAATTGCGTGACCTGGCTATTTACTGCACACTTATACAACCGGTTGGACACAACACTATGATAGGATGGAAGGAGTTTTATCCTTACCATTTGTCTAAAAAGTCCTCCCGTTAGGCCGAATACCAAGCCCACCAGTCAGATAGGGGATATAAGCCCTCCAGTCAGGCCGGATTTCCCGTTTTCCTAAACAACTAAACAAAAAAAGTCAACAGGTTAAAAACATATAGGTTTACAGGTTTTGATAGATTCTGAAGAATGCAAGATGATCAAGTACACAAATATCAGGCTTCAAGAGCCAGCCTCGTTAACAAAACTTTCACCCCCTGGGGCAAAGACGCAAAAATATCCAGGTTAGGGATAACCACCCTGGCCAATAAGTTTCACAAAACACTAAAGAAAATAATTATCTTTTTCTAGGGACATCCCCTCTGGATGGGCCAATACCAAATATTCAAAACAAATTACTGCTCCCCCTTGGAAACAGTATCATCATCAGCCTGCTCTGCGTCAGCATCCTGCTGCCCTGGAGAGTCAACCTTATGATCTTACTAATATTGTAAAGGTCTTGATACTTGGAAGCAACAATGGCCATCCCAGCATCAGGATCCAACTTTCCCTAGCTTCCACAGGCTCAGACATAACAGCCACCTTACCCTTGATGAAGAAATATAGGGAAGCATCATCAAGCTTGCACTCCAAGTAATCCTTCTCAAGGTTGAGCTCTTCATTCCTGTCCAAAGCCTCCTGAAGAAGCTGCTTACCCGACGCAATCTCAGCCTTACCAACATCAACTTCAGCTTTAGAGGCATTAAGCTCAGCTTGCATCCATGCCAAATCAGCCCTGACAACAACCAAATCCCCTTGAGCAAAGCTAAGCTCATACCTCAGCTTATCAGAATCAGAAGCCCAAAGATCAAGTCTAGCCAACAATCAAGCAGCCTAATAAGCATTGACAAGACAGGTTGTTGCACTCTGAAAAACAAGCAAATATTAAACATGGTGAAAAATATCCCCCACAATAAAAGATAAAATAATAAAACTGTGGCAAAACAAATACCTCATGCATAGACCCAATGGCGTTCACCAGAGGACCAACACCATGATCCGCCGCAGCAACAGCCTTGGTGGAAGTCTCGATAGGGTCCATCAACAGCATAGAAGTAGAGTTAGAAGAAGCATAATTCTTTATCTTCTCCCTGGCAGCATCCACGTTGTCCACCCTGGCTTTGACCTCCTTGACAGAGGCAGGAATGTCAGTCTTCTCATGTTTTCTATTTTGGCCCACTGAACTTGTTAGGTCAGTAACAACAGGAGTGTCAGGGGCAGCAGATGCAACAGGAAAATCAGTAAGGTCAATAACAGCATCTCCCACCACTACTGTGGGAACCCTCCTCTTTGACCCTGGCAAGCCTAGCAGCAAGATCAGCCATGCCATACCTGGCAAGTCTGGTAGAAGACCCGGTAGCTACAATATGAGGCACTATATCAGCAATAAAGACAGGTTATAGTAAGAAAGAAAAACCAGGGACAAAAGAGGAAAGAATCATACAACAAGGCGACTTACTTCCAGAAACTGAGGCACCATAAGCTTTAACAGGCCTAGGCACCTTGGGAGCACCTTCAGCCTTTAAACAACGAGGGAAATGATCTGCCCCACAACAAAATGGCCACGCCCTCTCCGTGGCAGGAATAGCAAGGAAAGTAGCGATTTTTTCAGTAGGATACTCAACAATGGGAATTCAATCATCAACTGTGAACATAAGGTATACGAGCAATTAAGATTTTATTTAAAAACTAACGATATGTTTGCTGAAAAAGAAAAACTAGTCTTACAAGCAACAAAGGCTTCATAATTCAAGTATGCCAGGTCAAGACCAACCAAGTTAGTCCTGATAAACATGTACCCAGCAGCCCAACTGTTATCATAACCACTGTGAAGATTGCTGAGTAGAGGAGTAGTTGAGGGCCTGCTTTGAAACTGATCCTACCAGGACTATTAGTCCTCAGGAAATAGCAGCTCTTCAAGTCTTCCAAGGAGAAAGACAGATTATGTGTTTTACATAAGAATTCGATAGAGCAAACAACCTTTCAGACCATAGGCATGAGTTGATAAGGAGGAACACCAATTTCTTTGATCACTTCAACCATCAGAGGAGAAAGAGGAAGCTTATAACCGGCCCTAAACGCTCAGTCATGGATGCAGAACCAACCAGGACAGTACCAGTCAGCCCTAACCAGAGAATCCTCAGGGATCCAGACCTCAGCACCAGCAAGGATGATACCCTTCTCCTTCAAAGTCTTCTCAAAATCAGGTTTGAGACGATTGGGGAGAGACTGCTGGTCGTTAAGAGCCCTAGTAGACTTGAATTCAAAATCTTTATGAAAAATAGATATCATCTCGAGAGGAGTAGAATGATTCTTTGATGAAGATGGTTGAGTTTCAGAAGAAATAAGCATATCTTCCGAAAAGGTCTCAGCATGAGACGCAGCAGGAGCCATGGCACCCCTAGTTGATTTTTTTTCTAGCCATAATTTTAGATTAATGAAGATTTTTGGAAAATTAAGGCAAGAAGATGAAGATTAGAGAAGCAAGAGAGTTTTTCAGAAAAGTTATCTGGTTTTTTTGATGAAGGTTAAAACCAGAAGTGAAAGTAATTATATAAGCGGTGAAAAGCTAGCGTTTATTACTACAAGTGGCAGTACAATTACCGAGGAGACAATAGTAATTGAACCACCTGTCACGCTGACTCCACATCTAGCCGTTGTTGTGATGATTGGACTTCATCCAACGTTCATAAAGCAAATTCCTTAAATTAGAAGTTATCTCCTCATTACTAGCCTGACCCGGCGATAATGAGAAGATAAGGGGCAATTGTTAGGCCTAAATTTTCCACTGATATTTCAGGTAACTTCTACCCTGGCCTGACGATCAGGGTACAATAACGTCAGGGTAGATTAAGAATGGCGCTAGACAAGGAGAGGAAGTTAGTCGAATATAAGGACAATATTTGACCTGATCATAAATAATAATATTCGGTTGTTAACACATAATTTGGAGATTAATAACAAATAATCGAGAAGAAGATTCTGCAATAAAGATCAAGCATTTATGGATAATGAAGCACAATAAAAGAGCAATTAATGGTGTCATTAAGAGGGAATATTACGCATTGATAGGGAAGATTATGTAGCCGTTCAGAATGGCTATATAAGAACAGCAGGATGCCATTTGAAGAGAGAGATAACTCGAGCAATTACATATTAATATACTATATACCACACTAAGGCAATTTTACGTCATTTGTGCTAATTACTCTAAATAATAGTGAAATCCTCTCCTGGCTTAGTGCTCGTGGTTTTTTCCCACTTAAGGGTTTTCCACGTACAAAATTATTTGTCTTATTGTTTTCCTTATTCGTTTTACATTTTGTATTTCTTAGCCTACCCTACATTTAGTACAGATTATTAGAGCTAGTTGACCCTGCCGAGACTATACCCTGTCCTGATTTAGCCTTGCGCAAAATCCACATAAAACAAGGATGATTAGAGAAGAATGAAACATAGTTTAGATTTGTGAAAATGATTTTAGAAACCGATTACATGATATTTATGTTGGGATTCATCAATCTCAAAAGTACATATAT
>VHZZ01014968.1:0-19581 GCA_009801015.1 Silene noctiflora
AAATTTACATAGAAAAAACAAAAAAAAATTACAATACTTTATTTCCGCTGCAAAGTTACTCTAAATTTGGTAAAACTCGTGGTTATTTTATATCAAAACCTAGCATGTAAATTAGACTACGTCGTGACTTAGCAAATATATTAGAACTCAAATCGGAAGTTTACATTTTTTACATGTGAATTGCATATAAGATGAATAAAATATAATACAAAAAATACATGATGAATATACATCATAGAAATGCCAAAGACCGGGTTTGAAAAGAATAAAAGAAAAAAAAAAAGTTAAGAGAAATAAGGAAATAAAATAAATAAGGAAATAAAAAGAAATATGGAAATAAAACAAAATAAGGAAAAAGTGACAAAGTAAATTAAAAGACTCAAAATATGGCTAAATAGGCGATAATACGAATAATAGGTCAATTAATATATATACTACGTCAAAACACGAACGAGCAGAACTCGATTAGGAGTAGGCGCGGCAGAAGGTGCGTCTTTTGAAAGAGGTGCGGCACTTCACGTGTCTACTCTTAATTAGGCTGGCTATGACTGTGAAAGTCAGACCCGTGAGGTGTTTAGGTTTAATTAATTATGAAATTGATTTTATTTACAAATTTATCATTAAGACTTGAGTGATAAATATTTAGGATGAATTTTAGATACAGAGACCGTCTCAAAACCTATCAATATTGATTATTAATGATTATAAGACGATTAATAGGGAATTATAAAGATTTATGATTTTAATTAAAATAAAACAGAAAATAATTTACAAATTAAGATCGAGTTCAAGAGATTAAGCATTGACTGCCAAGCCTCTAAAACTCGGATTTGGTAACAAGAAACGGAATAAGCCCATTAACATGAACAATTAGCGATTTAAAGCCATTCGGTTTAAGAAAAGAAACAAAATAAGTTGAAAGATAAGATAAATTGATAAAAAGTTATGAAAAGTTATAAAATATTTAAAGGACGAAAAAAAAGAAAAGAATTGAAAAAGAAAGAAGAAAGAAAACACAAACTCGAGAAGAAGAGAAAACAGAGCAGCCTTTAGAAGAGGCGCAGAAGATGCTGCGATCCTTCCAGAAGGCGCATCAGACACTGCGATTTCTCTGCTCGTCTGATCTAGGCTGTTTATCGAAATTAGTTTTAAATCTTGATTTTTATGAATAGTTCTACGTCTTGGCATTAACATGATGTAAACTCGTAAAATAAAGTACAATACAAAATTAACAATATTAAAAGATGAGATTACACCCTCAGGCTTACATGTTAGCCTCGCGAGATTTAACTAATTCAGCTTTTAGTGGTAACTCGACTCGATCTTTAATGCAAGGTGAAAGTGCCCTTAGTTAATAAGGAATTTAATAAGTTTGATTGATTGACTAATTATGGTGAGTGTGTAGTTGGTTAAAATGGTCGGTCATGCAGAACGAGACGGGTAACACGATAGGAATCGGGCATACGTAGTTGAGTAGATCAAGCACGTAGTTGTTGGGGTAGCAAAGAGCACGGTCTTAGAATGCAAAGAGAGAAGAGAAGGGCGGACACTCGCTTGAAAAATGTGAAGGCAAAAGGCCTCTATTTATACTAATCACGAGATAAAGTTTAGGAAAAAGATCTAGAAGAAACACGGTGAAATTAGGAAAGAGATAAGTTGACTTTGATTTTCAACTGAGAAACACCTTGGGGAAAAGGCGCAGTAAATGTTGCATCCTCCCTAAGGTGGTTTCATATGCTGAACGAAAGCGCGTTGACGGCCTGTCGTATTTTTGGAATAAATTTCTCTACATGACTTGGACTAAGGTGATTTTGGTAGCATTGGAAAGCTAAGAGAAAGATCTAGAACTTTCTGTGAAATAGTGAAGACCCAAAAAAGTCGGCATCACTTTGTACAATGAGCCTAAAGGTCGGGTTGTCGTATTAAGCTAAATTAAATGCACTTTTGGTAATGTAAACATAGGTTAAGCCTAATAAAATGACATGGGACTAAATGTGAGATATAATCTCGACATATACGACATCCTCACCTTTGTGGATAAGCACATTGCCTTGATTCGGGATTTACGGTCTCGGGTTTCAGAGACGGTTTTGACTTTGGACTCTCAATTGACTCTAATTAATGCCAAAATTACCGTAATGACACCTAGATGACAACCATGGGGTAGACACAAGTGTATGAGTTACCATTTATTAACCGATTTACGAATGGTCATAATATTGAGACATATGCTAAACATGCGGCCCAATCATCACTGAGTGTTTTTTGGAAGGTGTAGACACGGGTGTCTACAACACTCAATTGAGTTATCGTAGAAATTGACGGGTATTACATTCTCAACAAAAGCAAAGAGATAAGAATGTAAATACGAGTTGAAGTATGAAGAGAAGTACTAGAAATAGGCAGTACTCGACCGAACAACTCCTAACTCGTTCAAGCATGACCTCACTCGATCGATTGAGCTCTCGTTCGGTCGCCTATGTAACACGCCAATTATCCGGCCAAGATAATCGAAGCGTTACCATCTCAGTTGCCCGAGGTAGTGTTTCAAAACTCCAATAAAAGAGCATTTTATTAATAATATAAGTTTAATGATTACAATTAACATAAACAATAAATACAACTCATCCACTATGACCTCTATCTCATGTCTACTACTCGACTCCGATCTTGCAGCGCGGCCTCAAATCCCGTATGCATCTTATAACCTGAAACTAACCTGCTCCCCACATGATCAAAAATATCATATGGATCGACACAGGCCACCCCGGAAATAGGTGACAATTAACAAAAGCCACAAACGGTCATTTTCGATAATATAAACATATATGACAAAGTAATTGAAACACGGTTATAAAATATAACAACTCCATGCATGAGACACAATCATCGACTCCACCACACCGGTACCGGGACACACCCAGCCGTACCCACAACCCGGTGACGGCACCACAACACCGCCCACCAAAAAAGCCTGACCGCAACCCGTAAAAAGGTACTCCGTACACACAGGTGGTACCGGGCCTGAGAGCGACTCGGATCCCCTGCCAGACGATGTGAACCTCATGTGTCCCTCCAAAACTTAAGCCATTAATGTGCACATCCGTCTTGGAGTGGGAATCTCTAAGAGGCGACCCAAGCGGAAGACGGTCTCCCAACCGCCTTCCGTCTCCAACACAATCACAACACCACTGCCACCAATCTCGAACAAGAATAAGAGACATAAGAATGCAATTATAACACAATCCCAGATACAATCCTTTATTCGACATTTTATCAACATACCATGATTTAACCATGTACCCAAGAGTCTAATTCTCAAGTCAACATAATCAATGCCATATGAAGTACAATTTTGATTCATACATGACTCCATATCAACCAAAATTTCCATGTGAATGAAAAACTACTCATTTTATGAAATATGATGATAAATTCATACAAAACCTATCTATAATACCGAAACTGAGTAAGATTAACCTACCTTTTAGCATTCTTCAACAAGATACACAAATCCAACTCGATTCCGTCTCATAACACCGTCTCATCTTACAATAACCATATAATAACTATCATAATACATCCTATATTACCATACTAACCAAAACCCCTTATTAAAACTCACTAATGACCCAATAATTTAATTACAATCACTAATAATAAAAATATACAAAAACCTCCAAAAGTTAGGGTTAAGGGAGATATTTATGTTTACCTACAAAGGTGAAAGGATGGTGAGTGAGGTGTGTTAATCTTCAATCCAAGCTTAGAATCCATAGGAACATGTTTGAGAGGATTTTAGAGAGAAGGGAAAGAGTTTAGAGAGAAAAGGAGAGGATAAAAAATGAATTAGGGTTAAGGGACAAAATGGCATTTATCGCGTACTGACAGTGTCACTCGGTCGAGTGAGCGGTTCACTCGGCCGAGTGCCACCTGCTCGGTCGAGTAGATACCCTACTCGGCCGGGTCCACCCTACTCGGTCCACTACTAGCTCACTCGGTCCATTTCTACTCTTCCCTACGTCTAGTCGAGGCTCCACTTGGTCTAATGTAAGCTCAAGTCTTACTCTCGCATAGCTCTCACGCATCCCAAGGCTTCTCGTACGGATCCCAAAATATCCGGGTATTACAGCCTATGATTAAGTTTTATTAAACCCGGTTTCACGAGTTAATTAATTATGTTGTAATAGTACATTAGAACTTCGATTAGGTTAACTATGGTTTCTTTTATGCCTTTCATTACGTTACATTTCATTAGGAGCCTGAGCACTTTTTAGCACTCTAGTTTTCTTATTCTTGCAATTTGAATTCCGTCAATCTTTCGGTTATTGCTAATCAATTTCTTTTTTGTTATTCAATATTGTTCTTTAGTTATGTCTCCTTTAATTATGTTTGTCGTTCATTCAATCATTCTTCATAACTAATTCGTTATCTAGGGTTGAAAGGGGATATTGTGAATATTGATTAGGGGTTAATCAGAATTGCATATATCGACTATCACTTAATTATTATTTATCATTCTGATTGATTAATTATTGGTCAGGATTAATTGATTACTATCGCAAATTAGACTAAGACTAGTAAAGGCTTACAATAATTAGTAGACGATCTTAGTTATAATGACCGCATGCTAAGTTGTTGTTCTAAAGTATTCATTGTATCGACCAAACTTGTGTCCTTAAGTAGGTGGTTTTGTTAGATTTACCCTAGTCCCTATTCCCCCTGATCGGTATTCATTGTCAACCTGATGCCTTAGACTCGTTTTATATATTTGAATTTCTCATATTTACATTTGACCTTTAATTACAATCAAATAAAAACTTTGTGATCAATAGTCTAGAATCATTCCATAAGTAATAGATGTGATTATGGGCCAGGCTGGGTTGGGCTAAGAAAAAAATAGCCCGTTTAAGGCAAGGCTGGGCCGGGCCAATGCATGGCCATATTTTGTGAGCCCAAACGCAGACTAAATGGGCTTGATTGGGCTTTTGGGATCAATTAGGCTTTTCGACCCCTAAGATTTACGATCTACCAGCTGAAAAAAATACCTATTGTCCACTAGTACCCTATGTAACACCCCCTCTTACTCGACAAAGGTAATCGGGATTGTCGCCATCTCGGTTGCCCGAGATAGTGAATCAGAACTCCAATTAAGTAACATTTTAATAAAGTACATGGTTAGTGAATTACATACTTTGAATAAAACAAGGTACAATGTCACGACTACTATGTTCCCTTTAATGAAGTTGATACTCTTTAACATGAAACTAATCGACTCGACTCCAACGTCCATGGCTCGGCCCGTTCCACTCGTGACCAAGTCCGAACCTGTACTCTAACTGTTCCTCATATGGCTGAAAATATCATATGATTCATCACAGGTCACCCCAAATAAAGAAGGCGATAGTTAACACAGAGCCAACGCACATTAGTTCCAACCATACAAATGTTCACAATACGAAACAAGTGTAAGGATATAAAATGTAAATGACATGTAAGAATGAAATGAAAGTGTCACAAGTCTCCTCCGATCACTACTCCACCTCCAAGTCAACCCGGTGACGGCATCACAACACCAAATAACCAGACCGCAGTTCTTAAAAAGATACTCGGGAGGCACCCGAAGTACTAAGCCCGGGCGTTAGCCAGACCCCTACAAGATTCAGGACGCACCAGAATCCCTCCGTCCTCAAGCCATTAACATGCACATCCTCCTTGGAGTGTAAAACTCGAAGGAGCCACTCGAGCGTAAGCCAGTCTCCCGAACCACCTTTTGTCTCCTCAAAAACCATGCAACACAACCATAACTCCACCGAGGACCTCCAACATCCACTAACAATTACAAGTGCACAATATGCAACACAACACGACAAGTATGCAACTATCAAATGGGACTCGAATCTCAAGTATGCCATGAATAAGTATACTATCGATTATTCCAATGCTTGAAGACAAATTTAGTCATTTACATTTTATAATGCAATTCCAACAACTACAACCATACTCGACCGAGTGCACACTACTCGGTCCACAACACTCACACTCGGTCTAGAACTCACCCCATTACTCTTGATAACGACTTTCATCAAGCCTAAGGGTTCACTCCCTATTCCTCAGAGGGTCCTTTAGAAGTCTCAAAGGTACCGGGTATTACACCCTAAATACGTTCTTAGATTATGAAATTAATACAATTGGTAACAAGATATAATGAACCATATATGAATTGCTCGATAAAAGATAAATAATGACAAATATAATAATTTTTGAATGCTTAAATCGTGTACTCATAGAATCTTTATTAAGAAGTCATCGCTCTTAAATTTTATGAATATACATGGATTTTTCCGATTTTTTTTAATTTTATTACTACTTTTATATACAAAATCTTTAAAATTATCCTCTTTAATAAATATGGGTAAGACTGGGCCAAAATTTGGGCCCAACCCCGACCCAAACCTACAGAGAGGTATTTTGGGTGGCACATGGCCCTGTTTTGGACCTAAATAAATGGCCCAGGGGCCAAGCCTTGCAAAAACGCAGGCTAGGCAGGGTCGGGCCACTAAACTTGGCCATTTGATCACCTCTAATAAGTAATAAGTAGTTCAATTTCATCTTCTTGTGTTATGTTGGATCCCTGACTTCACTGTTTATATTAGTTTGTGTCCGTAGGGATTATGTTTCAATAGGGATACGACTTAGCCCTGTATTAGTTAGTGGTTTGTGGATGTATTCTTAGTGGTTATTTACTTGTAAGAAATTACTTATTACAATTATAATGAGAATGGCTAATCAGCGAGAAGGGGATTAGGATTGAAGAATTATAAATTTAGAACAAAGCAGCAGTAGGTAAATTAGTTTGGTGTATCACCACTAAACCTGATAATTTATGGGTCAAGTGGATTAACAACATTTATCTCAAGGGTAAAGACTAGCAGGAGTATGGACCCCCGGATGATAAAACTTGGTATTGGAGAAAAATCTATCTCATTAAATCCCTACTAAGGGAAGCCTATCAGCAACAGACATAGAGAAACTAGAAGGGTCGTGAATACACTATAGCCAAAGGATATGAATGTCTTAGAGACACAGAGGAAAGATTTGACTGGCCTCGACTAGTCTGGAATAATTGGACGATTCCCAAAAACAATATGCTATCTTGGATGTATCATCACAAGGGACTAAACACTAATGAAAAGCTTAAAAATTTAGGCATTAATGCAGTCGACCCCTGCTGCTTATGAGGTATGGCGACTAAAAGCATGGAGCACTTATTTTTTCAATGCATATATAGTAGGAAAGTGATTCATATCATCTCAGAGTGGATAGGAGTTCAGTTAACTTACCGGGATATCCTTGATTGAAGACTTGGAAGATGGACTTCTCGGATGAAACAAGAAGTTGTCGATGTAATACCCCCATTTACCAAGGAGCCTTAAGCAAGACTTTCCCAAGAGAATAAGAGTGTTACCATCTCGGTTACCCGAGGCAGTACATATCAAATAGATAATGAAAGAACGTACATATCAAATAGACAATGAAAGAACAAATACAACTTTATAATATAAACCTTTAAATGTTGATACAAGACTAAACAAAAAGTAACCATTTATAGTGTCATAAACATTAACCAAAGTTAAGACTGTCTGAACTAAGCGAGCTCAGTAGTAACACGCTCCCTCCAAAGCCCCGGACAAGCTCCCGCCAACCATCAAATTCTGGTAAGACTCACTCCTTCCCATTTGCCAGCAATATCAAATGGATCACTTCAAACACATAAAAGAAAACATAAACACACAACACTACACAAGGTCAGTAACGGAATAGGAATAACACATAAATGGTAGTATAACAGGACACCACAAGTATAGACAACAATACCATCCTCCTCCAACTCCAAACTCCGTATTAGCCAATAACTCTTATCGCAACGAGTAGCTGGGTTCTCATTGCAATAGGTAACCCATCCCAGCCGATGCCAAACCGCAGCACTAGACATCAAAATTCCCGCTCATTGAAACGAACGACCCCAAGATCATTAATGTGCACATCCCCATTGTGATGAGAGTCATAAGAGGCAAAACAAGGGGGTGAAACCGTCTCCCAACATGGCTCAGAATATCTGATCCAATACCTCAACCAACACAATCACAACCACGTACTCATGATGACAACCGCATACAAGAATACAATCAAACACAAAATGCACTGAGTAGGGAAACCCTACCTCCAGAGAATATTCACGCAAGCACCAACATCCATTTAAACGTATGCGAGACATCACCATCATCACCTACAATCAATGGTACAATCTATAATACTACTCATTTCTAGACGTCGGGTACTCGGTCGAGTAGGTTGCACTCGACGAAGTTCACCTGTTAGGTGTTTGGTCAGACTACTGTCTTGGGGTCGCTCGACCGAGTTGTTGTAGTACTCGATCAATTATCGTGTACTCGGTCGAGTGTCGTGTGTACTCGACCGAGTGCTCGGTCTGTTTTGGGTAATTTCCGCGGTTTGATTAGAATTATAAGGGAGTTATATATTTCGTTAATCGCTCCGTTAATTAGTTTCTGAAACGTAAACAAATTTATAATATTCTCCCTAATCATCTTAATCATCTACTAGCATCTTGTGGGTGGATTGTTAAGCATTTGGAGTCCATAGTTCTGTGATTTACCGCATTAGTAAGTACTTATTATCTCTAATCAGTTTTAATTGTCGTTGTTAAGGATTAATTAAACCCTAATCTGAGTAATGAAGGGGAATGGTTTAATTAGGGACTTATCTTGATGCTAGTATTGTTGTGTATGAATGTTAGGTGATAAATTCGTAAAGGAGAAGTTATACCTCACCTTTGTTGCTTTGTTGATTGGAATTGCTAGTCCGGTAGGGTTTTCCTTACTCAGTTCTTCTATATTGTTAATTTTGAGTGGTGTGGTGATTTTGTGATTGACATTGACATAGTATCATAGTTATGTCGTTGGTATCGTATTATTGTTGGTATTGCTAATCGTATACCTACCAAAGATAACCAACTGAGCTCTAACTAATATAGTTAGGGTAGTCGGGGATCGTATCCGCAGGGAGACTAAAAAGTGTTCTACTTGCTAACAAAAGTCCTCTTGGTAACAATTCGGGGGTTGTTTTTTTTGTTTGCTAAACTAAGAGTAGTGTAGGAAAGAGAAATAAGGAGTAACAAATAAGTCAAAGAATATAAGGAGAGATAACAAGGATAGTCGGTTCACCATGATCTAACATTGGTCAAACATAAGGGTCAAAGATCAGTCAAATTACTGTCTGAAGGGTATTGAAAAGGTCATGTCAGTCCGCTATTCGCCTTAGCATACTCCTAAAAAACTCTCGCTCTTATTCGGGTATCCTATTGTTCGTATTCTAATTTTTCTATTTAGGTCGGAGTTTACCAACACAAATTAATAGTCAAATACATTTAACCAATCAAATGAGATCAAGAACTACGATTAACAATTCAATCACAATAATTAACCAAATCTAAAAACGTAATTAAAATTGTCTTAAAACCATGACTCCCCTAAATCATAGTAGGGAGATTTAGCTATGCATATTCATCGTCTTGAAAATAACAACAATCAATATGACAATGGAGATAAACACGACGAATGAATACGCATAACAATTAAACATAAACAAAAGAAATAAGGAAGAAGGAAAGCAAAAGAATTAAAGAGAAAGAATTAGAATGAAGAACAAAGGTTTATGGATTACCGCAATTAAGGAAGAAAGATTACAAACATAGATCCAAAAGTTGATAACCAAAAGCAACGTATGAAAAGTTTTAAGCAATATCCAACATACCCTGATAGTCTTTTTAAGTCTCTCTTAAATAATAAGAGTAGATTATTCAACAAGCCGCTAAACATGGGCCAAACTTAACAACTTAAAATATCCGGCCTAAACTTAAATCTAGTCAATCGACTAGAATCACAGTCGATCGACCAAAATTTAAATCAGCAATGGCAGCATAAGTCGATCGACTAAACAACATATCAGAAATAGTAACATTTAGTCGATCGACTAAAAAGACTTTCGACCGACTAATCAGCAGAACAACAATTTCAGCAGCAAGACAGCAGGCTCTACGTGTGATTCTCATCGTCTTAACAAATTTCGAGGTGATGGTTCCCAAGCTCAACTCTACAAGGTCTATATAAAGATCCAGGGATGGGATTCAACTTGCTTTAGCTCATGTGGCCAAATACCTACATGAAACATAGAACAACCCAAAGTAGCTAATCCGAGGGAAAATAGTAGCTTTCGCTACTCAAAAATAGCATTGAAATGCATGCCAATTGACGGAAAATATGTATAAATAAAGCACACATCAAACCTGCCCAAACTGAACCCTTGCTTGTCCTCAAGCAGGCAAAGACTAACGACTCTAAAGAACTAATGGAATGATAAATAAGCTCAGAGCTAACAACTCTTTTGACATGCCCAAATAGACTTAATGCAAACAAACCAACACAAAAGTACTAAGACAAAATCAAACGAGTTAAATCAATGGTTAAAACTACTGAACCGTTTGTTGGAGTAGTGTCCTCTTCAATAGTGCGTCTACATAATAAATCTCATAAAAGGAATATCAGTGATATTATATTTGTCAGTTGATCAACGTAAATGGGTAACGCTTGGCAGACTAGAGTGTGACGTTACTGTCGTAAGACGACGATGATTAACTGATCCCTTTTCGGTCACACCAATAGGATGATGCTCAAAAGGATTGACTAATTATTTGTATAAGATATAATATAATTAGTAACTTGTATAAATTTACTTTTATTAAGTCAAGTGAATTTATTGTTTGATGACGAGTTACGAACTCGGGCCAAAGAAATTTATTATTCAACTATATGATAATTGGTTAATAAATAGATGGAATTTAGTAATTAATATTTAATTAATTAAATTATTACAATATGTGTGTATATTGTGAGGTAGAGGTAATTAGTTAATATTATTTACAAGAGGTTGTAAAATTAACTAATTAATTAATTATAAGATACATTTTATATTGATAAAATGGTAAAATGTCACTTAATAGTTAAGTGTACATTATTTGTTAATTTATATTAAAGTGTTAAACAATTAAATTAATATTTAATTATATAAGATTAATAAATATAAGTCTTATAAGCATTTGTGGGACAAATGTCGAAAATCAAAATGGACTCTTTTTACTTAGTGGACCGGTTTTATTACATATAAACACATGGAATATAGACCATGAGTTAGGCCCATTATCCACTAAGTAATGAAATCATTTGTTTACATTTCATTTGCCTATTTATACCCCACTTTCAACACGTTATGAATGATGAAATTTTAAAGAAAAAAANTTTATCATTTTAAACCATCTTATAAGCATACATGTAACTAGATCCTTTAAAAACTAAATTAACAAGTAATTTGGTAACTAATTAGAGGTGTCTAATTAGGGGTCTAGTACCTTCAAGTGCTATTAGGGCTTTGTTGTTGAATGCATGTCGATTTTTGACAATTTTATCCAGTTATAAGATGACTTTATAAAATCGGAATTTTTGTGTAATAATTTCTTTGGCACGAAAATTTTAGTTTCATGTATACAATCTGACCTAAAAAATTGTTTTGTCAAATTTGGTTAATTATGGAATCTTATTGCTAATTAATTGATTTTTTCGTCTTAAAACTGTCTTAATATGCATTATATTGGTTAATAGTTAACTAAAAATTATTTCATGTCAATTATGGCCATGAAAATTTATTAATTTCCAACATGAATGATTTAATTAGAGTAAGTGGAAATTAACAAATTAATTTGATTAATTTTGCATGGTTATTGATTTTTAATACTTAAAAGTCAATAAAAGATGATTATATTTATTAAAAATGATTAAAATGAATTTTTTTGGATGAGAAATTTATCTTAGGTTACTTTCATGTATTATACATTATAATTAATTTTCTAAAATTAATTTGATAAATTTTTGCATGTTTATTGGTTATTATATGATAAAACCGATAAAAAGTAACCATATTTTTATCAAATTTTAATTCGATTTTTTTGGTACATTTTTTATGATTTTAGGTTCTGGAAAATGTGTCAGAATATTAGAAATTTTTCATTTTGTAAATTTCTTAGATTTATATTTAATTTAGAATTAAATCACAAAAGTTGCCAAAACCGTGTTTTAAATTGTGTATTTGATACAAAATAAATATTTTGTAAATTTTTTTGAACTTTTGAGTTCCTGGAAATTTTACAGAATATAAAAATTTTTGTTTTCAAATTTTTCATAATTTTATTATTTATTTGGATTTATTTCATAAATGTTATGGCTAAATATGTTTTAATTAGCAATAATTTATAAAAGGTTATGAAATCATCAAGAAATTAGTGAAGACTAATTTTTGAGTCCCAAAATAGTTTGGGAATTTAATTTTGCTTAAATTAAATTTAAGTACTAATTTGTGATTTTTAATGGTTAAAAACCGCTTAATTAACCAAAGTTTCAAGCTTTATATCAAATCGATTGTTTAGGGTGATTTGCCATTTTAGAGCATGTTTAAATAAGATTTTTATTCTGCATATTTTAGATGAATGTCATTTAAATTAATGTAATTTATTCATTTAATTTGTCTAGTATGGCGTAGTTAGTTAAATTGGTATTACCCGTAATGTAATTTATTCATGTAATTAGCTCCCCGACCCGACAAGTGTTTCTTTGTGGGTTATCCAAAGGAAACTCGTGGTTATTATTTCTATCACCGTCAAAGGGCAAAGTGTTTGTGTTTCATGATGTTGTCTTTCTAGAAAAAGGTTTTATTTCTAGAAGATAGAGTGGGAGAAAATTTGAACTTTCTGACGTTCAAGAGCCACAAACTGAAGTGATGACACGGGAAGATGTTGCTTCTGCATCTAATTCAGTTGTAATTCCTTCGAAACCTAGGAGGCCAGGAAGAATTAGTCGTCAGCCCGATATATATCTAGGAGTTATTGAACCAGATGGTGATTATGACGTGTTACTTTTAGAAAGTGACGAACCTTTAACCTATAAGGTGGCTATATCTAGTCCCGACTCCAAACAATGTCTAGAGGCCATGCGATCCGAAATTGATTCCATGTATGACAATCAGGTATGGGACCCGGTAGATTTACCTGAAGATGTTAGACCTCTTCAGTGTAAATGGATCTTTTAGATAAAGGTTGGCATGGATGGACATAAAGATGTCTACAAAGCGCGATTGGTAGCAAAAGGTTTCACTCAAGTTCATGGCTTACACTATGACGAGACTTTTGCACCAGTTGCAATGCTTCGATCCATTAGGATTATGTTAGCGATTGTTGTATTTCATGACTATGAAATCTGGCAAATGAATGTCAAGACCGCCTTCTTGAACGGGTTTCTAGAAGAGGAAGTGTACATGACACAACCTGAAGGTTTTGTGGATCCTAAAAATCCTAACAAAGTACGCAAGCTTAAGAGGTTCATTTATGGTCTTAAGAAAGCATCAAGGAGTTATAACCATCGCTTCGATCATGTAATTAAACAGAATGGTTTTACTCGAAGTGTTGAGGAGCCATGTTTATACATGAAGTTTAGTGGGAGTAAGGTTGTATTCCTTGTCTTGTATGTAGATGATATACTACTCATTGGGAATGATGTACCAATGCTTACTTCGGTAAAGTAATGGTTGGGAAATCATTTCCAGATGAAAGATAGGGGAGAAGCCCAGCGCATCTTGGGTATCCGGATCTATAGAGATAGATCTAAAAGGATATTAGCTTTAAGTCAAGAGGCTTATATTGATAAGATTCTTGATCGGTTCAATATGAAAAACTCTAAGAGAGGATTTCTGCCGATAGGTTGTTGGATTACTTTGAGTAAGTCATAGTGTCCTACTGAGCCTAATGATATTGAACGCATGAAATCAATTCCTTATGCTTCCGCTGTTAGATCGATCATGTACGCTATGATGTTCACCCGTCCCAATGTCTTGTTTGCTTTGAGTATGATGAGTCATTATCAAAACAATCCAGGTGAGAGTCACTGGATAGCCGTCAAGAATATTCTTAAGTACTTGAGAAGGACTAAATATTCGTTCCTGGTTTTTGGTGGGGATTTTAAGTTACGTGTAAAAGGTTACACGGATACCAGTTTCCAAACAGATAGGGATGATTTGAAATCCCAGGCTGGTTTTGTCTTTATGATAAATGGAGGAGCGGTTTGCTAGAGAAGTTTTAAAGAGTCGGTCATTGCGGATTCTATAACGGAAGCTGAGTACATGCTAGACATGTACTTAGAAAATTTAATGTAATCAGAGATTACGTTGATATGAAGGAAATAGAAATTTGTAAGGTTGGGAGAGATGAAAATGTTGTTGATCTTTAAACCAAGCCGTTGTCTTAAGCTAAGCATAATAGTCATGTAGTTTCTATGGGATTGAGACGAATGCCTGAGTTGCTGTAGATTATGAGATATGTAATAATTAGGATATTGTATTAATTATTTCATATATGATAATCACATTTATCGTTTGAGTTTTTATAGTGTATAAACTCTAGTTTTTCAGTTTTATCTGAATTTAAATATATTGTTTTATCCGAATAGGTTGTATTGACAACATTGAATTCTATTAAAGTGAACTGGATTAACATTGTATTTTGGTCCCTAGTTACTTAATGAGGTGACGTCTCGGAGTGACTAGATTGTAAGTCGATTGATGGTGTGTTCAAGCACCATAGGGTCAAAGAGATGACTGGTCGATTACATAGGCAGAATGTGGTGACACTCTGTCGGACAGTGACCATTTATAGAGTCCTTTATATTGCCTGGTCGTGGGGAGGATTTATATTAATTCCATTGAGTCAATTCTTTAGACTTGCGACTATTTGTCTGAGTTGGTACAGTTTTCCGGCGGCTTTGGTTTTTGTCCTAAGTCGCACCGTAAAAGGCGGCTGAAGGATATTTACTGGGTCATTGTGATCTGTATCGAACGAAGAAAATAGGTCAACAGGATTGTCCACCCTTGTCACGGTTTAATATCTCAAGGCCACTCGAGCAGATATGACTAGAAATGTGTGGCCATGCTCGGATGAGATCTATGGTAGATTATCCGGTCAGTCAGTTGCTCTCCAGATCGAGGACACCACTCATGATATGATCGTGTGCAAGTACGACCTGAAAGACACCTTGTATTGAGTGGGATATTTAACGGACAAGAGAATTGGTAGCACACACTTGTGTCGGACAAGTGGGAGGTTATTGGATTAGTGTTCTCCTCAATAGTGCGTCTACATAATAGATCTCATAAAAGGAATATCGGGGATATTATGACATCAGTTGATCAACGTAAATCGGTAACGCTCGGCTAACTAGAGTTTGATGTTACTGTCGTAAGACGGCGGTGATTAAATGATCCCTTTTCGGTCACACCTATAGGATAATGCACAAATGGATTGACTAATTATTTGTATAAGATATAATATAATTAGTAACTTGTATAAATTGACTGTTATTAAGTCAAGTGAATTTATTGTTTGATGACGAGTTACGAACTTTTATTAAGCCAAAAGAATGGATTGACTAAATTGACTTTTATTAAGCCAAAAGAATTTATTATTCAACTATATGATAATTGATTAATAAATAGATGGAATTTAGTATTAATAGTTAATTAACTAAATTATTACGATATGTGTGTATATTGTGAGGCGGAGGTAATTAGTTAATATTATTTACAAGAGGTTGTAAAATTAACTAATTAATTAATTATAAGACACATTTTATATTGATAAAATGGTAAAATGTCACTTAATAGTTAAGTGTACATTATTTTTTAATTTATATTATTTAAGTGTTAAATAGTATTTAATTATATAAGATAATTAAATATAAGTCTTATAAGCATTTGTCGGACAAATGCCGGAAATCGAAATGGACTCATTTCACTTCGTGGACCAGTTTTATTACATATAGACACATGGAATCTATACCGTGAGTTAGGCCCATTATTCACTAAGTAATGAAATCATTAGTTTACATTTCATTAGCTTATTTATACCCCACTTTCTACACATTATGAATGATGAAATTTTAAAGAAAAAACACCATTTCATTTTTTCTTCATTTCCTTCATCTTCTTCATCTTTTTGATCAATAGTTGATCAAGATCCTCATCAAATAAATTCACAAATATATTATACATCATCTAATATTATTAAAGTAATAATATTACATATTATACAAGACTTTTCTAATATTATCTAGTTAGTAATATTAGAATAATTTGGGCTAGTCTTGGGTGCCACCAAGACGAGGTTTCCTATTATGGAAACTTTAAGATTGGAGGATCATCATTGTTATTTTAGCTCAAGAACAAGACAAGGAAGAAGTCCTTGTGTTGCGCCCATAATTTACTTAAGCAATGTAAGGAAAAAAAAACTCTTTTTATCATTCTAAAACATCTAATAAGCATGCATGTAACTTGATCCTTTAAAAACTAAATTAACAATTAATTTAGTAACTAATTAGAGGTGTCTAATTAGGGGTCTAGTACCTTCACCGTCGACCTTGCAAGACATGTATATATCGGACTCTCACGTTTCACTCGTCGCTCATAAAGAGAACAGGGAGTTTTTGTGCAATAAGAGATGAAAAACACTCACCTACTTCAACTCGTGAAAATGTACCCGCAATCTAATGTGGGATTAACCTCCTTATCTTTCTATGACACAAAATATTGCAATATTGAGATGAATATCAAGTAAAACAGGCAAGGGTCAAGGGTGATAAAGTGGACAAATGAATTTGGAATTGTGGAGTCAATGGCAAGCTAGCGAACGAAAGTGCATATGCTCATTCCACCCAAATACAACCTTAACCACATCAAAATAAACTGAGCCAAGTCAGTGTATGGCTCAAAACCTGCAACTCCTTCTACTCCCCAACGTAGTTTTTACATTCGACACATCTTTCATTTTTTTCTTTTTTTCACCTATTTTTTCGTGTCACTTTTTCATTTTCTTTCTTTTTTTCAATTTCTTTCAATAACAAACATGGGAGTTCAAAATCTTTGCCAAATAATCGAGAATCAGCAATCCCGATTATACACCGTCTCAAACTAACAACATTAGAAACACACCACACCAGGATAAAATAATAGAGAAATGCACCACGTCCTATATCGTCTAGCTCGGCTCGGGTAGGCAAATTTTCAAGTAGGTGATTTTTCGTGGGCAAGTCAAATATGAAATAAGGGATGAAAAATGGCAAGACAAGTGATGAATGGCAAATTTAAATACGTCTCAAATACAATAATAATAATGTATTAACAATAATAGCAGGCGAATTCCACACTTATGCGTTCTGATATAACACATAACACAAGGAGACCTACTGACATACTCCCAACATGGGGTCCGGGAATAGATGCACCGGTCACAGAAGGCTCTAATTCTTCACTTTTGAGTAGGTTGCCAACATTAAGTCAAGTATATTCGTTCAGTAAGCTAACCAAAAACTCTTAGATTATGCAATGCTTTTTACAAGAAAGGCACTAGCAATGAAAGGATTGGGCTAGAATAAAAGCATAGACGTGATTTTATTATTGTTATTTAATCATTCCGACTCGACCTATATTCAAAAATAAACATGTTTTTTTTTTCATTTCTATTATTTTTTTGTCTGTTTTTTTTTTAATTGAAAAATAAAACGATGCATGCAGAAATGCAATAAAGATGAGAACGAAAATGCAAGAAAATATGTAGATAGTCAAATGCATAACTTCTCCAAAGAAAATCACACAATGCCCACATTGTGATCAGCAAACAATCAGCAGCATTGTAATATAAAGGAGATAAAAGGATATGCTAACAAGATGAAAACAAATAAAGTAGAGCAAAGGAAAATATACATACAATTTGAGCAAGAAAGACCTCCCTAAACCAGCCAACAACACGGGGAGGTCGTGACCAGCTTCCACTAGTCGTCACCCACGACAAAGTCGGGATCATCATTTTCTCTCTCACGAGCACGTGCAGAGAGTCCAGCTTGGTATCGCTCCTCTACCACAGTTGTGTCCTCCTCTTTCTCCTCTCTAGTGGTAGGGCACCCGCCCTCAATAAACTAGTAGTAGGAAGTATGGGGCCACCCCGCACCTGGTAAGCGTCTCGACCTGGCGTAGATGCCGTACACAGGGAACCCGGCCAAAGTCTGGTTCATCTCCATCTGCGTCGTACGCCTACACAAGTCAATCAACATATCATCACGTACCCCCAGGTAATTGACTTGAAAGGGTACAAAAGGTGGAGGTGTAACTAAATGAGCCAAATAAACCGGCTCAGGTCTTGTCTTAGTAAAGTCACCATCCCGCGTCCTGGAGGACTGGCCCGGACAGCACGTACTGCAAGAGGTAAGAGGGGAACGGGGGTCGGGAGGCCTTATGTGGGACATGAGGTAGAGGACAAGGGGTGGAAGGGAGTCACAAGGGAGGGTGACGGACATGTACATGGAGATTTTTCATGTTTTGTCCCCAGTGAGCCAACTCAAATGTCGCATGTAAGAGATGTTAAGAAAAGAATTAGCATTATGAAAGGGGTCCGCAAGATTAACAAGCAGCATCCTCCGGGGGAAGTCAGCAAAAAGTCGGCGAGCTATATAAGTGACTAACCCCCCACAATGAATGTAAGAGAATACTTCAGTCCTCACATTAGTAAAACATTGGGCGATAAGATAGGCAATGTTAAGCACATATGACGGCCACTATCTATGTTCATGTAACCACTAAGATGGCTAGTTCCTCAGCGTTGACATTGTTTGACTCTTTCCTAGCGAAAAAAGTCCCCCGAATAAGCGGAGCCAGTAACGGATAGGGGGATGGTGGAAAAACTTACCCCATATTTCGACCCTCAAAATGGTCTGAAATGGTAGCCCACATTGGTTAAACTAACTTTCGAGGGGCAGTGTAAGGTCCCTCTGTAATAATATGGTTTTCTGTGTTGTTGGATACTCTATCGAGTAAAGCTTACTCTGTCGAGTAAGTCAGTTTGGTTTCGAAACAGTAGTCTGTCTGATGGGTACCCGATCGAGTACGTGTGGAACTCGATCGAGTAAGGGGCACTCGATCGAGTAATTCACTTACTTTATCGAGTAAGTCGGTCTTACGGGTTATTTTTGTCGGGTTTTGTTAACAACGCGAGTTTGATATTTAAAATATTCCGTCAGTTCCTTTGTCATTTTTATCTTTTCTAAAACCTTTCAAGAGAGAAAACAAGTTATGTCGTTTCTTCTTCTTTGCGTTGCTATCAAATCCCAAGGCTTGTGTCGTCGGAATTCAGTGTTCTTTACGTCGTTGAGTCCGTAGCGTTGTGGGTATGATCCTAGTATCAATTTTATGTTGTTCCGCCAGTTTTGGTTAAACCCTAATTGGGTATATTTTGGGGGTTTTGGGTGTTTGATTGGCTTAGTAGTAATTGCATGATGGTATGTTTGCTTATATGAGGTGGTTTCGTAGAGGAAAGCTTTTGATCCGCTGCGTTTGATTGCTAGTTGGTGATTGCACTTC